>JAQGAX010000514.1:0-16002 GCA_034698105.1 Plectus exinocaudatus
TTTGCTTCAAAAAGTGCCACAACGAGGACACGACAAGGCAAATTCAGGTTCGTGAATAACCAAGCGCGATCGTATTATTCATTTCTTTATTTCGAATTGCCGATAAGTATAAAAGAGGCGACAACAATGCTGTTGATGATGAGGAAAATGACGAGAAAGATGTTATCCAATCTTTTTGTTGCCCTGCTCCATTCCTGCCGCAGATTTTCTCGCTCATATTTGGCATTGCATTCTTCACTCATACTTGTAGGACCAGTAGAGTCGCTCTTGATCTTCTAAAAATCTTCATTATTTTGGAAAAGGCTAGCTTAGAATGCACAATTGGACATTGGTCAATAATCTTCCAGTGCTCTTCTGCAATAGTATCTTTCTCCTGTTCATCGCTTACAGAAAGTGCACCAGCCTTGAATAACTCACTAGCGGACATTCAAGTGTCAATAGTGTCGAGCAATTAACAACATCAATCAAGAAATCTCTCATTTTAATCGTTTCTCTGTTTAAAAACAAAACACAAACACTTACAGGAGTTATAGCGGAAGTGCGGACGGCAATTTTCTTCTTCATCGGTAGGCATGTAGTCACTAAGAGGAAACCTGGTACGGGATCATCTTCAAGCCATCTGCTGTGAAGGTGGATAATAATGGTTGCAATTATTGTAACAATTGCTGAAATGGCAATTTCCGCCATGATAAACATTCCTAAAATGAAGCTAATGTATTCAAAATAGAAAATAGTGAAAGCAGTTATAAAACACTGAAATATATACGTAATTTCTGTAACAATACAATACTCTCTTATAGCAAGTGTACGGCTAAAACTTTTTTCTCACCAAGAAGGGGCATGCCATTAGAAGACTTGGGCGTCTGATCAGTGATGATCATGAGTATGACCGCCATTGTCAAAAGAGTAGTGAGACCCAGTGTGACTCTTTCTTCCCTTTCACCGGCCTCGTTGAAGGGCGAAAACACACCGATTATCGACAGACAGGTGATAATGAAAGCCGGCCAGACGAAGGTGGATATGTAGTAGCTCGGCTTTCGTTGGATTACGATGTTGTAAATAATACTGACGAACGGTCCGCCGACTGATGTATTGTAAACTAATCTGACCGTTGTATAATTGAGTAGCGCCCACTCTGAGAAAGATAATAATCATAATGAAGCAGCAACAATTATCATATAAGAAAAAGTTTAAAATTTTGCGTAATCGGGCAAAAAAATTTCTGTAGATACAAGAAGAATTCACGCACAATTCGCGTAATCGGGCAAAAAAATTTCAGAAATTTTCAGTTGTTCTAACTCAAATAGAAGAACTCCAATAGAACTTTTCAATGTTGCGGAAAATTATTAGCCGTCATAATTAAATAGCAAAAACTACCATTATTTTCATTATAATTGGCCAAATCTGTTGGGATGGTAACGCTCATGTCTATTTCTTTAGCGTTGTAATTCCACGACGAATAGGTGAGTGTGATATTTTGCGTGTCATATGGGAAGTTGGTCACATCGAATGAGTTATATACAGTCACCTAAATGTAAGTAGATCGACCAATAAAACTTCCATTCATCATGCCTTTCATTAATTAATTTAGCCGGTCTAGCCGGGTCCATTTGATCACCAAGGATCGAAGTGAAATTACAATTGTAATACACTTGTCAAAATTACACTAGTCATTTTCATTTCTGTAGATATAAGAAGAATTCACGTACAATTTTAAGCAGATTTTTGATTATTGTACGCAGATTAAAATTTTACAACTATAATTACAATTGTAAAAGTTCTATGAACTATTCTACAGTTGTTCCAGCCTACGAGACGACCATTGTTCTAATCATAGCTGTAACGGAGGTCCGAGGCCAGGGGGGTCTGGACCTTCTCGGGGGGGGGGGGGGAGGGGAGCCAGGGGGGCCGACCCCTGGCTGGAGGGGAGGTGACCCCCTGGACCCCCCACCCCGGTTACCGGTATGGTTCTAATTGTCAAATGATTGCGATTGGTGAGTGAGTGAGTGAGTGAGTGAGTGAGTGAGTGAACAAGAATACGACCCTTTCACTCAATTTTTTCAAATCATTGCTAAATATAACTTTGAACTACTGTGAAATTGTTAAAGACGCTGAAAACCTGACTTGTTGATCAATTGAAGATAAGATGCTGCCATCGCTTGCCAAATTCACAACATATTCTTCATTTCCGAATTGATTTCTAGCCGTTCTGAAACAGCAATAGCCAATCAAAAGCTTTTAGTTACTGATCATTACAATGCTTCAGTACAGTCACCAATGTTTCTATCAGTGAGACAGATCTACCAGTAACTCAAATTACGCATCACGCAATATTTCAATACTTACAGTAGCTTTCGCGCTTGAACCTCAATGGCCGATCACGAATGGTTATTGTCCGTCATTGGCTATCCCTCGTATCCCCGAAGCCCCCACTCTCAGGTGTGGAACTCCTGGTCCCGGGTTCCAGGACCTCATTTCACTGCAACTGCTGTAAATATCGGCCAATAAAAGATTCTTACAGTGAAAATAACATGATATCAGGCAGCCATATTTCAGCTCTTGAAATTTTTATTTCATCGACACCACCATACTTCGCTGGGTCCCAAGTGAGGAAGGAGTCTTTCCAGTACTGCAATTTGAAGCATCAATTTGCTGAAGGCTTGATGACGCGCTCGAATCCGACACCGTTGAGTGCGAATAGGCGAATAAATATGTTGACTACTAATAGTTGCGTGATACGGTTCAATTTTAGTAGCGAACAATTTTTGAGCACCTCAAGGACCACAGAGAAGCATTTTTTAGATGTTGTAATCGAGGGTAAGAGGCAAGAACATCTACATTTCACCATACGCGAACAAGAACTGTGTGAATACAATTTAATTAAGTCAGAAATGCTTCGATTAAAATCAAGTTGTTGAACATTTTAGCAAGAAAATATTACTGTACTAGTGATGCACAAATACTGTTAAGTTTGCATTCGGGCGAATACCGGAATACCGCATTATTTTCACTCCTACCAAAATATACAGCAACCTGATTTTTCTTGATGCTCTTCGGGCTTAATTTAAAAAGCATCCAGTATTCACACTTCTCTTTCATACCTGTAACAGAGGTCCGAGGTCAGGGGGGTCTGGACCTTCTCGGGGGGGGGGGGGGGGAGGTACGGTACTTTCGTGTAGGGATTTCGGCCCGTATTCAAAAAAACGCCAACATTTTTTTTACCACTACGTGGCGAAAACGTTTTCTGGACTTTCTCGGGGGGGGGGGGGTCCGACCTCGGGCTGGGGGAGGGGGTGACCCCCCTGGTTACAGGTATGTTCTCTTTTTGGATGTTGTAAAATGCAATGAAGCTTGGAAAGGCCGGGCACCCAAAGCCAGAACTCAAACGAGATTGTGCAATGTCGCCAGGCTCCTTTGATTGGAACTGATTATTTCGCGCAATACCAGGTACATTGATATACTCTGCTCATTGAACAATATATGAAAACAAACCATTCGGTACCAATGCTTCAGTGTGACTTCTTGTGAGGCTGTATTCTGAAATCGGATAATGTGAGAAAGAATAATTTCGTGCGCGTTGAGGTTACTTTCATTGCGTAAGATGATAAGAAAAAAATGAAGATGAATGATGAAATGAAAAATTGGTAATACTACTGTGCTGTTTACAAGAGAGAAGATCAGCAAATAGCCATAAAGACTAAAATTTCGGCAGTTTTGCTAAAATATTGCGCATGCAAATACTGAAGAGTATTGCATGAATATTGAAGAATGAATATCGTCGACCAGCTCACTGCAATATTTTCTTAAAGTTTGTTACTTACAACATCGTTCAAGCAGTAAAGTGCCGGGTGCAGCCGTACAGTTATTGTGTCGTTTAAATGTTTCACAGGTCTGATTAATTTGTTGTAATCAAATAGAATGTCATCATGAATTTTTTGTTCAAGTGAGGCGTTTGAGCCTATGCATTTCACTGCAATCGTCAGTGTTTGCAGAAACTAGAGCTGTAATCTAAAAGTTGACCAACCTTTGAAGAAGAGTAAAGACCAAGTTATGGTGGCAAGCAGCATTTTCATTATCATCTTATGTCTTGTGTTGGTTGTCGTCAACAGTGTTGGGTGTTACCATAGAAACCAAAACTCGGTAAACTCAGTAAAAAAACTAGGTAAGTATCTATTTTCGAGTTGCACCCAGTTGTGTTTTGTGGTACCCAGTTGTACTTAGTGGTACCTAGTTTTTACCTAGCTTCGATAGTTTCAAGTTTCCAACACTGGTCGTCTTCCAACCATAGCGGTCTCTGACTAGTCTAGCGTGCACCTATTGATCGACAATTGATCTCATCGCTTTGGCAATTCCAATTCCCGGTAATTGGTTTTTTCAAAGCTAGCTCTATCATATAACCGCTGTGCAAACATGATTTCCGTTGCTAATGAATTGCTCCATATTTGCTTTTACGCGGTCATGTTATATTTCGTTTAAGGATTTCATGCCCGATTAAATGAGAATGATTCTCCTGCTCAAATTGCAAGCGAAAAGTCTGTGCCCCTCTATTATCGACTGCTTGTTCAGTGGGTGTCATGCGTTAAATAAGATAAGATTAGCATAAATAACGCATAATTTTACTTGAAAGTCGTATAAAATTAAACTCCGAGGATATGATTATGCTAATTCCGATACGTGAAGTGCCTAGCCTGATAATATTATCCATTTATTAATTTCGAATTGCCGACGAGTAAAAATATGCCGACAACAATGCTGTTGATGATGAGGAAAATGACGAGAAAGATGTTATCCAATCTTTTTGTTGCCCTGCTCCATTCCTGCCGCAGATTTTCTCGCTCATATTTGGCATTGCATTCTTCACTCATACTTGTAGGACCAGTAGAGACGCTATTGGTCTTCTGAAAATCTTTATGATTGCGGAAGAGTTTTGCTAAGCATTCTAAATTGGACAAGGACTATTAGTCTTCCAGAGTTCTTCGACGATAACATTTTTATTATAATCGAAGCAGCGTCTCCAATTGACTTCCCCTCGAGGAAAAATTTGAATAAACAGAAAAATTAACGTCTCTAGCTGAAGCACCAGTATTTCTATTATTGCAATAGAATATTGACTGACTCATCCTTAATATATCAACACATTACTATGGTCGGGTTGCCCCCACAGAAACAGCTATTGCATTTTTAAGCTGACTCAATGAAGCACCATCTTCTTAACGCAGCAATCAAAGTCTCCAAAAAGTAAAAAAACTATACCTACAGTACTATTGCTTTAAGTGGCTATAAACAGTATCCTTCGCAGTGTATGAACGATATGCAGTATTTGGAATGGATTCAACAGCCGCGATGTTGACGGCGCGTAATAAGTGAATAATTAATCAAATGGGCATTCATTCATAGTATTTTAAGCATACAATAACCACAACCACAAAATCTACGAAATGAAAACAATCATTTACAGTAGCCGCAGCAACAGCGTCGACATAATTTTTCCCCTTCATCGGCAAGCATGTGATGAATAAGAGGAGAACTGGAACGGGATCGTTCTCAAGCCATTTGCTGTGAAGGTGGATAATAACGGTTGCAATTATTGTAACAATCGCCGAAATGCCAATTTCCACCATGATAAACATCCCTAAAATGAAGCGAAGTTTTTAAGCTAAATGAAAGGAGTCGGATATTTTTCGATCCAAATCGTACAACAGTTAATTACCAAACAATTATGTAATGCTCAAACATTTTCTCACCAAGAAGCGGCATGCCAGTCGACGACTTTGGCGTCTGACCAGTGATGATCATGAGCACGACGGCCATTGTCAAAAGCGTGGTGAGACCCAACGTCACTTTTTCTTGCCTTTCACCGGTCTCGTTGAAGGGTGAAAACACACCGATTATCGACAGACAGGTGATAATGAAAGACGGCCAGACGAAGGTGGATATGTAGTAGCTCGGCTTCCGTTGGATTATGATGTTGTAATAAACACTGACAAATTTTCTACCGATTGATGTAGTGTACCCTGATCTCATTGCTGTATAATTGAGTAGCGTCCACTCTGAAAAAAGTAAATATTAAAATCGAACGTGAAGCATTATTGGCGGCCGGCGGCGGCGGCAGCAGCAAACCTTTTCAAATTGCGTTCAGTTTAACTATTCATTCAAGATCTCTTATTCAAAGACCATTAATGCCATGCAAACCGTTCATTCATTCATCAAATCATTCAAACCCGTTAAATAAACTACCCAAATGATTGACATGGATCTGCAAATCTTAACTGATCTCAAGCAAATCCGATTTAATGGACTGAAAACGAATTCGATTTGCTTACTTGCTGAATTATTGAATGCTTTATCAGATTTGAAAGACTACGTAAACTGTCCAGCATAATTAAACAGCAAAAACTACCATTATTTTCAATATAATTGGCCAAATCTGTTGGGATGGCAGCGTCCATGTCCATTTCGTTGGCATAATAATTCCACGGCGAATAGATAATTGTGATGTTTTGCGTGTCAAACGGAAAGTAGGTTACATCGAAGGCATTATATACGGTTACCTAAAAAGAAGTAGCTGATTCAGAATATTATTAAATATCGTTCATCGAAGTTTATCATGTCCTAACAATATCGATCGAATATCGTTTCTGTGTGCGGTGGGCACGGTGGGGCCACAAGTTATTACGATTGGATAAGTGATAATGTAGTCATACTGTAAGTTTTGTGTGAAAACGAATCACGCCTTACAGCATTATTTTTTTCTAAAATTTGCTGACTATTCCATTGGGAGCAATGAAATTAAACAAAGTACTGAAAACCTGACTTGCTGATCAATTGAAGATTTTATGTAGCCGTCGCTTTCTAAATACACAACATATTCTTCATTTCCGAGTTGATACATTTCCATTCTGAAGCATTAGTGAAGATAAAAGTTAGCAACAGAATCTTACATTGAATATATCCGGATATCGGGCAGCCATATTTCATCTCTAGAAATTTTTATTTCACTGACACCGCCGTACTGCGCGGGGTCCCAAGTGAGGAAGGTGTCTTTCCAGTACTGTAACATGGCGCATTGAGATATTTAGTACTGTCCTTTTCAAGAAGTACGGCGACCCCCGCCCCTCCTGTTGATCGGTTCAGACCCCCCCTGGCTTTGGACACCCGTTACAAGTATGGGTGCAAACGGTAATTTTCCTGGTGGCTGCTGCATAGTTCCGTTATATTTCATCACGAAACGCGCGAACACGCAACAGATCTTCTTTGATATACTGTAGCTATGCAAAATCCATTCCTATTGTCTAATATAAACTCTGCCCCGCAGTGAGACTGTCCTATTGAGATTCGCATTGTAATCAGGGTTCTGTGATCGGAGCTGATTATTTTGCACAATCCAAGCTGTATTTCAATAGGTTACTTCGACACCGACTCGAGCCGGAAAACTGCTCAATAAAAAATAGTTAGAGACAAACCATTCTGAACCAATGCTTCAGTGTAACTTCTTCTGAAGCAGTATTCTGAAAGAAAACACTGTGAGGAAGACAATTTCATAGCTCGGCTAAGGTTAGGCGTTCGCCTGGGTCTATTTGATAAAACTGTTTTACAATAAATACAACGGTTGTAATTACAACTGCGGCAAACGCGGTGATTGGTAGGAAAACCGGAAATAACTGGAAATAACCGAAAAATGACGAATCACCGCGCTTCCCGCAGTTTTAATTACAACTGTTGTATTTACAATAGTTTTATTTATAGTTTTATTAGTTTTACAATGAAATAGACCCCTGGAATCTTTCCAATGCGTTAAAGATAATAAAAGGCCGTGGAATTGTACCGGGAAATTGTTTCATCAATCTTTGCATAACGACTTGCTGAGCATAAACGAAGCCTAATTTATTCATGAGCTAGTTTTGGCAAATATAACAATTTTGCGCAGTTGCGCGTGCGCAATTTGAATAATTTTGAATGAATATGAAAAACCTCCCAAAGATAAACGTAGAATTTTTTTGTAGTTTGTAACGTACAATGTTGGTCAAGCAATACAGTCCAGGATCCAGACGTACTGTAATTGTGTCACTTAAATTTCTCACTGGTCTGACGAATTTGTTGTAACCAACAAGAATGTCGTCATGAATTTTTTGTTCAATTGAGGCGTTTGAGCCTGTGCATCGCACTGCAATCATTAATTTTTTGCAGAGGCTAGGGTAGTAGATGGAAAGGTTGATCTAACCTTTGAAGAAGAGGAAAGACCAAAATATGGCGGTCGACATATCCATTATTTTTTATGCTGTTTCTTCAGGAGATACGCAACTATAACCTGATCAGAAATTCGTGTTGATACACCGCCAAAGTCAGTAGCTGTAGTTATCTTAATAATCCTATTATTTCAATAAGAAAACTACCAGCTATTCTCGATTTTAGCGCTTTAGCGATGGTGCGCCATAAAAGAACTGTTGGGTGGAATGAGCAAAACGTTGACTGTTCTCAACCAACGACAGAGATCTCCAACTGGTCTTATTTGAGCCCTCGTTAAACTGATAGATAACTGATCACATCCCTTTGGCGGTTCCAATTTCAAGTAATTGGATTTTCAAAGCAGCTTGCATCATGTGGCCGTTGTGTTTACGCAACTCTCGTTACTGATGAATTTTTCTGACGCTCGTGACATCGTGACATTCTTCACCGAGCATACAGTTCGTTGCGGGGGACAATTAACCTGCACTAAACATGCAATTGAGGGGACTTTGGAGACCTTAACCGACCTCGTCACCACCCGTCATAATACAGTACAACCCGTAAGGTTAGCTACTGTAGACTGTAGATCTGGCACACGAAAACAGTTACATTCAAATCTGCTATATTGTTTCCAAGCGGCGTGGGGGCTCACTTTACAAAACTGTTGTCAGCAAAATTTCAGGAAGTGCGATGATTTTGAAATAAGCGCGCAAATTCGTCCCCCAAACGTCATAATTGACCAATCACCGTGCTTCCGTTATTGTAATTACGACAGCTTTGTGAGATACTGTCGGTTCCAAGTGCTCGGTACAGTGGTACTGACATAAAACAGCTCGGAATTAATTACAACCAACTTGCAACAAATATAGCTATTTGATATCGAAAAATATCATTTATTTAAAAAACTGTGACATGACAAAGCAAATTCAGATACTGAAATGCCTTAGCCTGATTATATTAATAATTTGTCTATTTCGAATTGCCGATGAGTATAAAAACGGCGACAACGATGCTGTTGATGATTAGAAAAATGAAGAGTAGAATCGTGTCCAATCGTTTTGTCACAGTACTCCATTCCCACTGCAGTTTTTCTCGCCTCATTTTTTCTCGCTTGTATTGAGCATTGCTTTGGTCGCTCGTACTTGTACGACGATCAGAGTCACTCTTGGCCAACTGAAAATCTTCGTTATTTCGGAATTTATGTCATGTTATTTTCAAATTTTAACGTATTACTGTAGCAGGACGGCGCTGTGGCCTAGTGAGCTAAGAGCCTCGGCTCGCAGCCACAAGGTCGGGGGTTTGACCCCCAGCAGTGTCGTCCCCGGTGTCAGGCCAGTTACAGCCAACCAGTAGCACGTGTCGCATTATGAGGGTCGGAAAACCCGAACAAAGCTGACCCCAGGAGTTCGAATAAATGTCTTGAGAAAATTGAACGAATTACTGTAGCAGGGTCATCCACGCAACAACAGCTGTGGAACTTAATATCCATATCACGCCACCCCATTTCTTTATGTGAAAACTTAGCACAAAAACCATGTAAATATGTGGCCAAACGCACGTTTACAATCTAGAGCAGCCTAAGCAATTCGATGTTCAACGAAAAAACCTAAACAACCACTTACAGGAGTCGTCGCAGAAGCGTCAAAGTAATTTGTCCTCGTCGTCGGTAGACAGGTCAAGATCAAGAGAAAGTTTGGCACAGGATCATTCTTAAGCCAACTGCTGTGAAGGTAGATAATAATAGTTGCAATTATTGAAACAGTCGCCGAAACGACAATTTCTGCCATGACAAATATTCCTGAAGTTAGATTATATCTAACTTTGGAAAGTTAGGGGGGGGGTTCAGAAAAAATTATGCAATATCAGGGTCAAAATTAAGATAATCAGGCGAAACTATTTGACCGGCTATTTTTCGTTTTGAGCAATAACCGATAATTTTGCGATTGTTCAAAATCAAAACATTTTGTTAATGCAAAATTCATTTCCTTTTGAAAAAGCTGCTTCCAAATTACTGATTTCAATACCAATCAGAACCCGATCAAACCCGTAAAGTGACTGTCTGACTATTCAGTATAATGCAGAAATACGTTTCTCACCAAGAAGCGGCATGCCATTCGAAGACTTTGGCGTTTGACCAGTGATGATCATGAGCACGACGGCCATTGTCAGAAGTGTCGTGAGACCCAACGTCACTCTTTCTTGCCTTTCACCGGTCTCGTTGAAGGGCGAAAACACGCCAATTATTGACAGACAGGTGATAATGAAAGACGGCCAGACGAAGGTGGATATGTAGTAGCTCGGCTTCCGTTGGATTATGATGTTGTAATAAACACTGACAAATTTTCTACCGATTGATGTAGTGTACCCTGATCTCATTGTTGTATAATTGAGTAGCGTCCACTCTGAAAAAAGTAAGTATTAAAATCGAGCGTGACGCAGTAAAATTGGTGGCGAGTACTTTAACAATTTCAAATCATGTGCTGTTTTGGAATTTATTGGCAAGAATATCTTCCAGATGAATTTATAGTAATTAAATTATGAACATTCTGCAGTTGACTGCATTATCGAACGCTTCACAAAATTTGAAAGCCTACAGAATATTACAAGGTAATTAAACAGTCACCATTACCATTATTTTCAATATAATTTACTATATCTGTTGGAAGGGTAATGTCCATGTCTATTTGGTTGGCTTGGTAATTCCACGACGAATAGACGAGTGAAATGTTTTGGGTGTCGAACGGAAAGTTGGTCACATCAAACGTGTTATATACAGTCAGCTAAATGAAAAATGGTTCGTCAATGAAACTTTCATTCTTCATGGCTCACTGGGCTGAGCATTATCTAACAATATTACTTTGTTTGAATACCGTTTCAGTGTATGACAGTGTTCTCGACTCGCGAGACGGACTGTTTGCTCATCGCCAAATTTTTTTTTTCGCTGACCCCAGGTTCTCCACCGGATGGCCGATTTCTCAAACGTTCTATTTTGTCAATAAGTTTTTGTGTGAATACGAATCTTGCCTTTAAGCCGATATTTTTAGAACCTTGTTAAATATAATCTTGGGCAGCAATAAAACTTTGCAAAATGCTGAAAACCTGACTTTTTGATCAACTGAATATAGTACGTTGCCATCACTTTCTAGAGTCACAACGTAATATTCATTTCCGAGTTGATGCATGTCCGTTCTGAAAAAAAGTAATACGTAAGTAACGAACTCTGAAAGTAATTTTGAAACATATGGCCTACTTAGTTTAAAGCAGACATGTGCCCGGGTTGGGCCGTAGGGGGAGTATGGCAGGTATTCTAGGGGGGTATATACCCCCCATCCCCCCGTGCACATGTCTGGTTTAAAGTCGTACTTAAGGGATGTGCTTCAGAATTACGTTAAGTACGACTTCTAACTAAGTACGCGACATGAAACCGGTCCAACAACAGCTTCTTACAGTGATAGTAGCATGATATCAGGTAGCCATATTTCATCCATTGATAGTTTTATTTCACTGATACCATCGTACTTCGCAGGATCCCATGTGAGGAAGGCGTCTTTCCAGTACTGCAATATGAAGCGTAAGTATAAGTTCATAAGTAGAACAGCTAGATTCGGTATTGAAGTATTGAAGTATTGAAGTATTGAAGCGGAACTAGATCGGGTTTTAGAAAGTGAGGGGTCCCGGTCGTGGTCGGGGTCGGATTTAGGGTCGAGCGTCAAGTCGGTAGTTTTTTATTTGAATCAATACGTTGATTCGGACGGAAATCTCTGAATGTTGAATTAATATTTGAAACGAACCATTCTGTACCAATGCTTTAGTGTGACTTGTTGTGCAGCCGTATCCTAAACCAGAACAATATGAGAAATAAAATTTTATCGAGCGCGGGTTCGTTCGGCGTCCACCTTGGACCCTGAGAGTACATTTGATTTTTATGGCATCGTAAGATGTTATGGCATCGTGAAATTTATGTTGAATCTTGATGTAATAAATTATTCTTGAATGAATAATGAAATAGTATCATCCAGCATCCCTCTGAGAAAATTTTCAAAGTTCGTTACTTACAACGTAGATCAAACAGTACAGGCCAGTGTGTAGGCGCACAGTTATTGTGTCGTTTAAATTTCTCACAGGTCTGATGAATTTGCTGTAACCAACGAGAATATCGTCATGAATTTTTTGTTCAATTGAGACGTCTGAGCCTGTGCATTTCACTGCAATTGTTATTTTTTGCAGACCAGAGAAGTAGTTGAAAAGTTGACCAAACCTTTGTAGAAGTGAAAAGACCAAATTATGATGGCATGTAGCAAATTCAATATCATTTTATGCCTTTGCTTCTGATGATATGCAGCTATCGTCAGTTGTTACGAGCGATGGAGAATTCGTCTGGTTCATGTTAGAGCTGTCTGATCCTGTGCAGTTCCTACAATTGTAATTATAACAGTTTTGTTTAATAGGGGAGAGGTGGAGGTGAAATGAGCAAAACTCTGGCGTGTCATCGACCAATTGCAGTGATTGAATAATTTTGGGCGGTATTTACCATTCGAAAGATTACTAATACCAAGATTACGGGCCGTTATGTAGCGTAGGACGGATTGCAAAAGATTAGCAATCTTTCGAATGAAGAATACGACCCCCTGGTTCGAACGTCGATAAATGACTGATCTCATGGCTTTGGATATTTCCATTTCAAGTTATTAACTTTTTAAAGTTGGTCCTAAAGGCCCTTGTACAAGTAAGAGGTATTTTTAGGGCTGATGGCTAATAGGGACTGAGCTCGGAGAGCATGTGGGCTGCTAGTTAATCTAATTAGTAGAGCATGGCGCGCTAAAAAGAGAACCTCCAAATAACCCGCTCATTGCTTCTGACTGACCGATGAAATGAATGCCGAGGACCGCGTCTGCTACTCCTCCAGAACCCGGACCTCCTCGCTAGAGGGAGGTAATTGTCGAAACCTACTTTTTAGGTTCTTAGCCCGCGGCCAAAATAGCGTTGACATTAAATATTGTCTTGAGAGCAGCGCTCAAATGAAATTCTCAATGTGACGCAGTCGGGTGCCACTTCGGTCGGTTTCATATGAGCGCACGATACTACGATATTTATATGTGCTGAATACGTGTTGACACGAGGATATTACATATCGTTTTACGGCGCAGTATTTAACGCTGCGCTCCCAATGCACCGACCGACCGACCGACTGCTCACCGATCGACTAATCGGTCGGCGCGTTTCACGCGTTTCCAATGAACCGACTGACCGATATTGGAAATTTCAGACGCTTGAATTTGATCGATCGGTCGGTCAAGTGCGGGATGCTTTTCCGCACTGTCGCGCCTAATATCTTGGCTTGATCAGAGATTGACCGAGCGAGAGCCTTTGCTCAGTTGACATGTAAATACGTCATCTTCCTAAAGTACATTCCATCTCTAAAGTAGAGTATATGTCCTTCATAAAGTACGTCACGCTGTTTTCAGCCATTTTTCACCGCCCCCCCCTCCGTCACGCTGGCGCAACACGCTCCCCCCAACACTGCCACGTCATGCTGCTACTGTATTCCATGCGCCTACGCCTCACTCGCTCGCTCACTGACAAGAGGGGCCGTTTTTTGTTCTCAAATTACACATCTACCATACATTATTGGCCGTTGAGCCAACGAACCAATTGACATTATATTAGCAGCTGACAGTGGCTGAGAAAAAGTGATTTACATCTTTTTGGTCTTCTGTGGAGCTTTTTCGCGACCCCTCCCCCCAGTGATGCGCGTCACGTCATGGGCCCGTGCTAGTTATCCATAAAATACCGATAATCGAATAAGAATATTGATGCGCGCAGATATGACTGTATTATATTTGCTAGGCAAGAAAGTATGGCTAGCGGACAGAAATACAAAAAAGTAAGCATCGGCTTTGGCTGAGCAATTTACGAGCCGCCCGTTGGCTGAGCGATTTGCAAGCCGCCCGTCGAACAGAGTACAACGATTACAGTCGCCGCCCAGACCCGAAATCGCTGTACGCTGCTCGACGGGCGGCTAAAAACCCGAAACCGCCGGCGGCGACGTCCCGAACAGCAACTCTTCGAGGCGCTCGTGTGAACTAACGGGCTGACTCGATCAGCGGCTTTCATCACCATTTCAACTCGGCCTTCCTCTGTCCGTTGTTCCCCGCTGATTCATTAGTAGTGGCTAGACCTGTAACGAGACCAATACTAACGAGACTTTCGAGACTGAGACCAAGGGGAGACTGAGAGTAACAAGACTTTCGAGACTGAGACCGAGACTGAGACCAGGGATTCGAAACTGGTCTTGGTCTCGATCTCGAAAGGAAGCTAGACTCCCGGGACTAACGAGACTGCTATCGGTCTCGTTACAGGTCTAGTGGCGGCTACGAAGGTACGCGTCTGCGAAATTTTTGTTATTGTGAAAAAATTCCAGATACTTATGAACGTTCTTTTTTCTCTGTGTACACTCCAGCGAACTCTAAAGAATGTTATAAAATAATCGTGTGTGATCAATATTAATTGAAACTGGCTGTCTTCTTTCGCAATAGGTTTCCTATTAGGACTGCCATAACGATAGGCGCAAACAAGTGACATATGCGGAAAATCAGAAATATGGGGGTCACTACGCACCTGTTATATGAATTTCTGGGCACCAGGTATTTCATTGGAGAGCCTGTGGGAAGCTGTGTCACTGACAATGAATCCCTTTCAGAACGAATTCGTTGCCCCAGTGCGCAGTTTTCACAAATAGTATCTGTGAAAACTGTTGATTGTTGGACATTTCATATCCATATTATTTATTGTGAAAGAAGAACAAGAGGGGAGATAGTGGACATCCCTCTGCCGTTTGGAGCGGTGGCGATGGCTCCACTCCAAACTCCAATTTTTCGCTCAAATGGTAACCTCGTCCAGGAGAGGGGTGACGCAAACATTTGACTAGCTCGCGCTACCTGATTGGCGGACAGTATTTATTCGAATATAATCCCTGGGGCTCTATTTTTGATCTACCTTAACCTGATGGCTTTATTGCACATTAATTAGAGAGGGAGACTATATTTGAGCGTTTTTGAATTAATTTGAAAGTATTAGAATAATTACAGTAATCACAGCGCGTTAAAAGCACCTTTGACTTCGTAGCAGCAACCTACCCTCAAAAATGCATCACCTGACCAAAATATCCTAATCAAGGCAAATAAGATTTTCTATGGCTGCCCGTCGACTGTGACCTGAAAGGTGTAACGAGCTGAAAGACCCAACGAGTCAAAAATTTCAACGATGAAACGCGCAGCCAATTATTTTTAAACTATGAGTCAAATGATCGACTGATCAAATGCAATTAAGACGTGTCATAAAAGCCTTAGGTCGGCTGCTTAATTGCTTAATTAAAAATAATTGGCTGAGCATTTCAAAGTTGGATCTTTTGAGTCTTTCGATCTTTCAGCTCGTTGGACCTTTGAGCCACAAACCCTGCCCGTCCCACCCCTGCTGCATTACAGCGAGTTAACGTCAATACACGAAACGACCTCAACCAGCTTAAAATTGATTGACAGACAATTAAAAAAATGACATCCGGTCGGCCAGCTCGCAGACCGATTAGTCGGACTAGTCGGTCGGTCGGTGCATTCGGAACGCAGTTTAATCCGCCGTAAATGCAGGATCGTGGCGTCAACATTTCTAACTGCGTTGAAGCATGGGGCGCCAGAAAATGGCAGTATTGAAGAGTCTTTCGGCAGTTCTTGGCAGTACTTAATAGGATGCCAAGAGTCGTTCGTCCGTTCTCACATGTTC
>JAQGAX010000515.1:0-16001 GCA_034698105.1 Plectus exinocaudatus
GGGTCGAATTTGAAAAAACTGAGTATGTAGCGATGATCAGCGTGCTTCACTTGACGTTCTATCAAATTTTCGTTTTTCGACTTCAGTTCCCCTTTAAATTCTAAGATTCGCCCTGTATCTGTATTGTGCCTATCACAACCTGATGATGTAGTTTAATCCAATCCACATGAATTGGTTGACAAATAAGCCCTGACTTCATTAACATTGCGCAACAGTTGTCAGGGCGTCGTTGTCAACAGACGCAACTCTCTCCAGTTGTATGACTCGATGATGTCGATTTGATCCGGCCCAGCAAGGCCTCCCTTCCTGTCATAAATTGAACCCGACTGCTAGGAGCCGAAAGGTGACCAGGAAACATCCAAGAGTTGCTTGGCTCCCAATGGATGTCAAATGAAACCAGTGAATGTTTGTCAGAGCAAACAAGATACATCAGTGAATAAAAGTTTGTTGGTAACGCAGTCGCTCGCGTAGTCGGTGGTACTCAGTTGTGGGCGCTCCATCCTTTGCATTTCCTTTCTATAATTCTTTTCTTGCAAGCAAAGAATTCGAAATATAATGATGATGAGGATCGCGTGTGGATTTCTAATCGCAGCAGGTTGGTGTTTATCAATTGAATCATCATACTGTACTACAGTATAGCTCAGTTGTGTTTAACTGCAACACTGCTGTTTAATCACGGCAGTTTAGTGAAATATCTTATTTTCGGATTTAGTTGCACAGTGCTACTATCATTTCAATCTCCCTCTCTTACTCGGTGCTGCTATTTTCGAAAGTACGGTGGACCCGTATCTGTTTTTTCATCACCGCACAATAATGTATACTGTTACTACGATAAATAAGCCTTCAATTAGTTTGACACGATACAAGACGGAAAGTTATGGCTCGAGAAGTTAAGAGTACGATGCGATATATTTTTCCTTTGATTAATATGGTTCGATTGGTACTAAAAATCTCGTATCGTGACTACTCTAACACCCACTGATGTCAGTGCTAACAACGACATCAGAGGCGCTGACGTGCAACCAATGCGCGGGAGCTGACAGCATCCCTTCTGCGATCTCATCAGTCGTCGCCAACTTTCCCGGCGTGAGTTCGATGGCCGGAGCGTCTGGCCTGGTGCCATGCTCCAACAAGAGCGCCACTTGCAGTTCTGGAACCTTCTGCGTTAAGCATGCTGGTTAGTTGCTAAGTTTGATACTGTTCTATTTCTTTCTTAAGCTGTGTTATTCCCATTGTGTCGTGGGGTCAGCTTTTTCGGGTTTTCTGACCCTCATTATGCGACACGTGCTCCTCGGTCGGCTGTCGCAGGCCTTTCACCGGAGACGACGCTGCTGGGGGTCGAACCCCCGACCTTGTGGCTGAGAGCCGAGGCTCTTAGACCGCTCGGCCACAGCGCCGTCCAAATTGGATTCTGTTCTCTGAAACAATGAAATAATGTATGACGCAGGGATGTAGCATGGAGACACGTTCCCCAGTAGCATTCATGTATAAAGCGGAGTTAAGGAAAATATTTGCATAATGAGGGTCAGAATGGCCATATTCAGGCAGAAATTTGAAAATTCTTGCTCAATTCTGCAAATGTTTTGATTCATCTGAAACAAGCTCGTAGTCGTCGATAGATCAATTTCAAAAGTAAACGAATTCGTATGTAAGCGAGTATCATATTCTTCTTCTCTTATCCGTTTTTGTTTTTTCTAACTCGATACTTTTGGTATCACCCCATCTAAAATAAATACGATAAATATAGAATACCTACACGCAAGACTTTAATTGTAAAGCCAAATTTTTCTCAAAACTCTTCCTTTTCCTTTCCAGCAAAACGCAGCGTGACCGTAACGGGTCAAGTATATTCGCATTCGATCTTCATCGAAGGCTGCTCATCGGCAACCACCAGCTTTTCGGCCATCTCAAACGACATCTCCAGTATCGTATCCGGCCAGTGCTACACTCTCAGCTCGAGCACAAGCGGTGGCGTCACCACCGAACTGATGGACTGCTACTGTAACAACAAGGATTATTGCAACGGGGATGAGGCAGGCGTGGTTGGCGTCGGCGCCGGCGCTGGTCCCGGGACTGCGGGGAACGGAGCTGGTCCCGGGAATGCGGGGAACGGAGCTGGTCCCGGGAATGCGGGGAACGGCGCTGGTCCGGGGGCTGCGGGGAACGGCGCTGGTCCGGGGGCTGCGGGGAACGGCGCTGGTCCGGGGGCTGCGGGGAACGGCGCTGGTGGAATGGCAACTTCGACGAAAGCCCCGATGCCTGCCGCTACCACCTCCACCGCTGGGGTAGTCGTTGGCGCTGGGGGCAAATCCGGCTCTGGGGGAAACAATATCGCGGGTGCTGTGCCTGCTTCAGCTTCTTCGAAACGTTCAACATCTCCCGATAACTCCTCCACTGTCGCCGCTGCCGCAGCCACCGTAACTGCCGTAGCTGCAATTTTGTTGTTCATTTTGTGATAGGGTTGTCATGCTTGTGAGCATCGGACAGGAGGTACTTCATTACAATAATTTATCCCATCCCCTTAAATTCAAAATGAATAATAATTTTTATGACATCTGACAATCGGAAACAAAAGCCAATTCAGCCGCATGTATAACATTGTATTAATAAAGCGCTCATAGTTATATCTGTGAAGGACTGAATGTGACACTGGATTGCGCATATTCTTACATTCATCTCAAACTCACAGTTAAAGATAAAGAAAAAAGTGAAAACGATACAGTCGGCCACACCAAAACGAGAGCAGCGCGCAAATCCTTAAGCATGTAAGGGATAATTTTGCAGGGACGCGCGCCAATTATGAAAAAATAGTTGGGAATGGTTTAGTCTGCTGAATATTGCTTGCATTCGCGCGCAATACCGTAGCATAACAATTCCAAAATATTTCAAACTTGATTCTCAATGATGCGCCTAGGGCTTACGTATACGATATTCGTGGCTCTGAGCTGGGTGAGGCGGACTGTACTTATTAGGATCAACTCTTGATTGAACATCGCAGATAGGGTGAACATCGCAGATGAATGAAAGAAAAGTTGGTAAACAGAGCCTGACGTTTGGGAATGCTCATTTTACTGGATTCAAATGGACCATGGGGACCATTCATATATTACGTAACGCGATTTTTGGCCTCTTTCGGACACCCCCCTCCCGTAATGCGAGCGTAACACAGCTATCGGTCCTTTTTGACACCCCCTATCAGAGATAGCCGCGGGTTTTTTGTCTGGGGGGTGATATGACGTCACTTTTTTGGAAAAAGTACCATTCTATCCAGTGTAAATTTTTTTGCTGACCCTCTGTGGGGGTGATTTCCATACAAAACTGAGTAAGAACAATGTTGAAAAGTGGCGAAGTTTGCATTATAGGAGTTATCACCCCTGTCCCTTAACCATCCAAAAAAATGTTTGCCGGGGCGGTTTCGGGGAGATGTTCGTCGAGAAAGAGGTGTTGTAGATGGGATAGTTGCACAGCCACGCCGAGCGCATATCAGCGATTTACTGGCTCCAATGGCTGAGAAATCCAATTTATTTAGCTCTACGATTACGAATAGCGCTACCTAAGTTATGCACCAAGCAAGCCTCTAGTCCTGGGGCTTATTGGACAAAGCCGTTGCAATTATAATTGCAGGAAATGCGGTGCTTGATCTGTAAAGACGTGCGTTTAGCAAATGTCCCCGCACGTACGTCATTGCTGACCAATCACCGAATTTCCCGCGCATATAATTACAACAGTTTTGCCAAATGGGTCCCAGAGAGTAGTCGTTCGGGTGCGTAATCGGTCATCATCTGTGATCACTACAACTACCCGTCTCGCGGTTTATGGTCAGGAGGTGGTGCCAGGCTTTCACGTGAGCAACAAAATTAACCCAGTCTGCATGAATTGATCTTTGAGTATTGTTGTTGTCGAGGTAAACTGAAACTGTCCTCTTTTCTAATTAGTTCGATAGTGGGACTGGAATAGTTTATTCACTAGTGGTATATTCACAGTGCATTTATCAGAGGTATGTATTGATAACTGATCAGCTCTAAGATGAGAAGAACTGAGTGAGAATGAGATGACAGTGGGTCAGTTTCATTTCACGTACTTAAGTTTAAGTCGTACTTAAGGGATATGCATCAGCACTGCTTTAAGCTTTAAGTATACGATATGTAATCGAGCCAATTCAGACGAAATATCCTCGATGGTGAAATTAGTGAAAATAAACTCTTGCGCATGAAGTACTGCCAAATTGTGAGATCAAAGAAATGGAATCTCAGTCCGGCTCGGTTTATATTTGTTCCTTCATTCGTACCACCATTGTGCACACACATCACATACGATACAATAGAATAAGGCACAGTCGAAAGAAGTGCATTCAGTATCGTTGTGGCTCTTGCAACTCCGCTGTTTCTTCAAGGTGAACGTCCCTCAGAACATCGAGTTCACACTGACTTGTGGTTGAGATGGACAAGCAGCGCTCGTTCCCGGCCCCTAACAACCTCCCCGCGGCAGGGTCAAGTGCACTACCAGTGCAATGGCAATTTGTAAGACAATAATTGAGGTTTCGCCCCATAGTCGAAAATTCTCGGTTGAAACGCTGAACATTACTACTTTCCCAATATCCGTACCAAGCCCTTCC
Organism: Plectus exinocaudatus; assembly: GCA_034698105.1. NCBI lineage: Eukaryota > Metazoa > Nematoda > Chromadorea > Plectida > Plectidae > Plectus > Plectus exinocaudatus. Next base: position 4,616 of record JAQGAX010000515.1, read on the forward strand.
TACCTCGTGACCAACTTAATCCAATCCGCACGAAGTGGTGCCCGCATTATCGGTGCCGCCCCTGCCGCTCCGCAGTACAGTTGTCAAGGCGTCCTTGTCAACCGACTCCCTCTCTCCGGCTGTCTGACTCGTTGATGGCGATTAGCTCCAGCCCAGCGGCGGCCCTACTTGTCATCGAGTGAAACCTACTGCCAGGAGCTCAGTGGACGCGTGGGTAATCAGCCGAAGATCGCCCGCGAATCACCCGACAGTTGCTGGGGTCCTGATGAATTTGGTCGTCAAAACAGACACGCGACTTCGGCGAATAACAGTCTATTCGCGACACACTTACTCGAGTGGTCAGTACTGAGCGGTCGGTGTTTTGCTCCTTGCTTTGTCTTATTCTTCCCCGTACTCTCCAGTTTCCATCAAGCAGCTAATTGAAGCACAATGAAGATGTGGATTGCTTGCGGATTTTGGATCGCTGCAGGTAAGTTCTCTTCAATTGAAGGATACTGTAGCTCGGTGGGTCTGACCACTATTGGTCTATAAAGGAATACAATTTCAAAGCTAATCTCTCATCAGCCTTTTTTTCTAACTTATCTTCGTTTTTGTTAAGCATTATTTCGCAGCATGTTACCAGATTTACTTTTGATTGATTGTAACTAAGAAGTGGTAAGAGCGAGATTTGAGTGCAAAATTCGAAAAATAATCCGTTAAATTTCACCACTCTGTTCCCTTAATTGCCCTTTCCAATAGTAGCTCATTGCCCTGGGCATGGAGATTACAAACCCCTCCCTACAACGTTCCATATAACCCAAAGCCTAGCTGTAGTCCTTGCCCATTTCTGGCCGCCATCCAGCCTCACGAGAAGCAAGGTGGGAAGTTTCTTGGGATAAGTAGCTAATGGCAAAATTTACGGGCAGAAAAGTAATAAATTGGTAGCCATTCCGCAAATAATTTCGAAATTTCTGGTGAAAGTCCGGAAGCCTGAAACTAGGGCGTGACGAATGGGATCCTTAGGAACTCAGCGGCACAAACAAAAATCGACGTTTACACAAGACATTAATAGAATGCGCACATGCGCAATTGGAGTCAAATGACGTCCGTCATATCCCCAACTGAAAGAATGGATATTGGAATCAAAGTGACGTCATGCCATATTCCCTCTCGTGTCCATTTCTTCTCCGAGATCCATTTCAGTAAACTGTTATAATCATAAGTATAATCAATACAGTTGCGGGAAGCACGGTGATTGGTCGGTTGTGACGTCTCTGAAAATTCGTCAGGTGACGTCACGACTGACTAATCATCGCTCTTCCCGCGCTGTAACCACAACAGTTTGTGACGTACAGTATTCTTGGAAATAGTGGCACTGTGCTCCTAATAGTTCAACCCCTTTGTACCTGATGCTTATATTTGCAGGTCCTATTATTGTCGAAAATAGATACGCCTTGCCTTCATTTTCTGTATTATCTCAAATATCGACCGATTTCAGTTCTGACAACGACATCAGAGGCGCTGACGTGCTACCAATGCGCAGGAGCCGAAAACATCCCTTCTGCGATTACATCACAAATCGCCACTTTGCCCCTTCTGAATACGGTATTTCCCCAGGCTGCAAGCTTGGCGTCATGCTCCAACACGAGCAGCACATGCACTGGGGGCACTTTCTGTGTCAAGCATGCTTGTAAGTTGCTAAATTCTTACTCTGTACTCTGAAACAATGTGTAGAGCAGGGAAGTAGCCATACCTTTAACCAGGGGGTCCAGGGGGTCACCCCTCCCCCACCCCACCCCTGGACCCCCTGGGGCCCCCAGGCCAAGACGGGCAAAGTTAGGCCGGGGCCCTCTCGGAGCCTCCCTATAGATCCTCTCAGGGGCCCCCTCCAGTATCTGTGGCAACCATAGGTGTAACCAGGGAGTCCTCTGACCTACCTCCGCTTCACCCTCTCCGGAAAAATATTTTTGCGATAAGGTAGCGAATAAATGTTGGCGATTTTTTGAATTCGTGCTGAAGGTACCATGCCCCCCCCCCCGAGAAGGTCCAGACCCCCAGGCCTCCGGCACCTGTTACAGGTATGCAACACCCATGATGCGGCACTATCTCCACATAACTCTTTCTTTCTCTTTCTAGCAAAACGCAGCGTGACCATAGCAAGTAAGGTGTACTCGCAGTCGATATACACCAAAGGCTGCTCGTCACAAACCACAGAAACCGTAAACAACAACGTCGTCACCATCACATCCGGCCAGTGCTACACTCTGAGCTCCAGCACTAGCGCCGGCATTACTACCGAAACGATTGACTGCTTCTGCAACAACAAGGATCATTGCAATGGCGCTGTGAGGAATGCCATTGGCTTCACCGTGATGATCTTTGGAGTTCTTGCATCTATGTTTATGTAATTGAGTCTAAATTTGCGTCGATTATTGCGAGCGTACGCCGTATTTTCACTCATAGTACCGGACTGCTGCGATTTATAGAAACTATTAACAGCATGCCGTAGTATTAGGGAAAATTCGGTATTCATTTTGAAGCCAGACTAACGTGAAATACTGTTTGCATTTGACGGACTTTTGCCTGAGTAGCTCGCCTGTAATTCAGTTGCAGTGATATAGGGTGTAATCGCTGCAGGACTCCAAATAGGCGCCAGATTCATACTGTATTTTGCGCAAGTCAGGCTTCAAGACTATTATAACCTACCGTAATCTACCGTATTATCCTATTAGACTGGACGCGATTTACTTTCACGGATCTATTATTATATCGTTTGTGATAATGATGATTACTGCGTAGCGACTGCATCATTGCTTTCGAATACTGCACTGAACCAGACATGTGCACGGGGGGTATGGGGGGTCTCATACCTCCGGGTACTTTGGAGTTGGGGGGTATGAGAAAAATTGCAATGATAAGGGGGGAGTACAGTGTTTTTCTCAGACCGAAAATTGGTGACCTTTTTTTAAAAAAAGGTCGCCAAAATGGCGCGAAAAATTTTTTTCACTATAGGCGGCCGGCTGGGGGGTTATATACCCCCCTACGGCCAGACCCGTGCACATGTCTGCACTGAACTGTGTCCAGAACTTGGGCACCTCCGCACTGTTTGGGGGAAAGGACTAGAGAGACACGGGTTCTGGGGTGTAATGATGAAACCCCACTAACATCCAAAGTTTCAATCTTTCTCAAAACGATTCAACGTCGCTTTGGTATGGAGCTAAATTTTTGACCCCCAATTATTCAGGACTGTTTGGGACTACATGCAACCCTCAAGTACCCTCCAAGTCCATGTCTTTTCCGCTGTCTATTGCGTCTGCACTGCTACTATACGATTTTGTGGCTTACGCAGCTTTAATTGCATCAATGCTACTTTAGCGAAAAGAATGCAATGTGTGTGTGAATCTCGGCATTCTTGATGTCTTACTTCTGCCACTGAGTCGCTGTTTGAAAAGTGAAGTCCTGTAAACTAGCTTCTGTGCCATACTGTTCGTCAAATACTTTTCAGTAAATGATTTCCTAAGCCGCTTCGCAACTTTTGCTTCAATAAAAATATGTGTCACCATTATCGTATGCTCGCTCTGCAACACATGGTGACTTGAAGAAATTTGATTAAATAGGGAGCCATTAACTCGGCTGTTTAAGGCAAAGAGGCACGTTTGGGTTATCGATTGAATACATTCAGAACATTAAGAAAAGTTTCCTTCACTACAGTAGTCAAGGACGCGGATGCAAATAAAACAGAATGAACGCCAAAAGGTCCCGGAACGATAGTCTTTGTTACCGTTTTAATTTGCACGGCATTTAATCTGCTCCGAGAAAGAATTTGACTTGTTCTTATAAATTATAATAACAATAGTCCTTCGCTGTAAGTGAAAATAGATTCACAATGCTCAGGTTACTCCATTGTAACTGTTCGCTTATTTGCAGAAAGTTTGCTTCAATAGTAAGACAAAACTTTTTCATTTTTCGGTCAATTTCCGACAATGTCTATCAGTTAAGATTTCGTAGTCAACATTTTTAATGAAACTATTTAGCGTAATATTAACTGGATCATCTAAAACATGATATTATGTTTTGTTGGCCTGCATGTGAAGCTATTCATTGCTGAAGATTTTCGAGTAGTCTCCTATGATGTCCCCAAACGTGCGAATCGACGAAGCGGGTCAAGGTGATTCAGAAAATTCGGCCTTAGCCTCAGGAACTGAATAATCAGCCATCGAGCGATTAGTTCTTTCAGCATATCCGTTTTAATGCGCAAAGTAAGTTTCAGAGCTTGAAGGAGGCGAAGCCAAACGCTGTGAGCAGGAAGAAACTGAAAGATGCAGCAGGTTCTGTTAAGCTTCCAAGAGACGAGCATCAAAAGGTATTGTACTTTTGTACTTATTGTACAACTGAACCAGGATGTAAGAGACTCGTTTAAATTCCCGTGCTCAGTGCCAACACACTGTAGATCCCAGATAGATGAGAAACCCTTATATAAGAGACGTTTTTCGATTTCCCCTGCATTCTCTTATATACATGTTTCACTATTGACAGGATATAAAGAGTGATTATTTGATGATAGCTGCTTATCTTGTAGCCGATTGCGATCAAATTATGTATAAATAATTTATTAATTAGAGCCATTCGTACATTTTTATGATCAAGCTGAGCTCTGAATGTGATAGCTCTGCGATTTGATGTATTAGCTGTACATCAGTCTAGTTTCTCATTTGAATAATACGTTTCATTCAGATATATATGTTGTGATAGATAAAACAGAAATCAGTGATTCTTGGTTTGATCAATGATTCTTGGGCAAACATATTTCGAAGTTTTATCTCTTAATGAAATATAGTAAAAAAACTGCAAAAGTTATGGCGAAAAAAACCAGGGTGGGGATATTAATGTAGTGTACGGTGATTAATGCACATTTAGTACAGCGATTCTTCAGGTCATTCAGGTCTTTAGGTCAATGTCCCGCATTGTTTCAGCCCAATATAGGCTATAACTCGTTTACTAATGACTATTTATCTTGCAGTAACTTAGCAACTTTCGTCATTGACATATTACCTGATGTGTAAATGATGAAAGTTGTCAGATTCTGATTCAGACTTGATTACTTAGATTAGTCGTCATGTTCCCCTCTCCGCCGACGCGGGGCAATGCTTAGTTTATATACCGTAACTCCTTAGCCCCGTCCCGTGTCCATGTCTGCCTTGATTGCTACCTATATGCAAATTTGCAGCTTGCTAATAGATATGACATGCCGAGGCACCCGGGAACAGCATTTAGCATCTTTATCGCCGAGGCTTTGCCCGGATCTTCTTCTGGATTGGTGGAACACAGCCGCAAATGGCAGGAGCTTGATGAAGCGCAGAAAAAGGTGTGTAGTTTTTAATATAGTGCTTACTTTTGCATTCGTTTTCAATATTTCGATCATATATACTGTAGCTGCATTAGCTGATAGTTCGTTTCAGGAGTACTCTAGGCTTCATCATGAGAGACTTGAGAACTACCGGCAGAAGTTGCAAGAGTGGAGAGAGCATATGATCGCTAGTGGTCGCGAGAAAACTGTGGCAATACTCGAATTCGGCAAAAGCTGGGTTCCGAATTCGTATCGCCCGGTAACAAGGCAGGACAAGACAACAAAGCAGGTACATAGAGGGAGTTAAATTGATATACGAAAGACCATACCTGGGCAAGGTCGACCCCCTGTGCCGACTGCTGGGCAAGGGTACTGTAACTCCTGAAACTACTGTAACTAGCTGTTCAAGTATTTCGATGCCGCGTACTTTGTAGAAAATCGGTATTACACTTGCGAGCTTTTCAGCTTGCTTCGGAAAACGAAATGCCGAAGCGTCCATCGCCGGCTTTCAATAGATTTCGCCAGCATGTTTCGTCGACTTCTCCGACAACCGTAAAGGTTCAAGAGTGCCGCCGGTTGTGGGAGGACTTGTCGGCTGACAAGAAAGCGGTTCGAGTTTGTCACAGTTTTTGTAAATTTAGCACAGGATATTGTGGAATATCAAACAATGATGTTACTGTATATATCGGACAAGTTCGTCCGTCGGTTACCCAAGACTCTCCATGAGCCAAAAATTGCCTAACATCCAACACTTGATATGTACATTTTTTAAATTTGCACTAGGATTATGGTAGGAGGTTACGATAGGATTACGATGTGTTTGCGGTTTGATAACGGTAGATTGCTCATAACGCTAAATGCGGGGTCAACCATGCCTAGGCATACCTGTAACCGAGGTCCGAGGCCGGGGGGTCTGGACCTTCTCGGGGGGGGGGGTGGGGTCAGGCCAGGGGGGTCGGACCCCTGACTGCGGGAGGGGGTAACCCCCCTGGACCCCCCTGGTTACAGGTATGTGCCTAGGTGTGATCGGTATGCAACAATTTATATGAATTCATGAGCATCAGACAAAATATTCTTCCGCATTTCTACTTTCTACTCTATTTTGCAATATTTAGGAGTACAAAGAGCAGTTCCACGCCGAGTACGTCATATATCGGCAGAAGATGCAAGAATGGAAAACGAAAATGATCGCGAGTGGTCGCGTAGATGTCGTAAAGAAATTGGAATGCGTCTACAATCGCACTCCAGTAATAATTCTATTCATATTTATACAGTATCTAGTGCTTCGTAATGGTTAAATAGTAAAGCACTACTTTTATTATTACTCATACTGCAACTCGTGTATCGTGTTTATTCTAATAGTACGACCGGTCGCACTATTTTTCAGTCAACCGCTAGAGGGTCGCACTATTAGAGATCATTATTAAAGTACTGTTATAGTACTATTAGAGGGGGCCTCACTACTGGAGAGGGTCGTATTTTTCGAATAAATATGGTATCATTGTGTTATTTTAATAGAAGCTCATTTACAATTAAAATTTATTATTATTCATCATACATATAAGTGGAGGTACCTTGGGGGTACTTTAATCCCCCAACCTGAGAAAAACCCTGAACCCCCTAGAAATCGACCGAAAATTTGAAAAATTGGCACAATCAGGCGAAAAGTTTTGAAATCCGACAATATTTTTGTTGCCTGATCATTATAATTTGACCCTGATTATGCAAATTTTTCCCGCATCCCCAGATTTCGACATCTGTTACAGATATGACTCATATTATGGCTCTTTATTATTATTTTATTAAAAACTACTCATAACACGGATATTGCTGACTTAAAAGACTGCGTTGAAACAATCACAACTTAAGTTGACAAATAAATTAAAGAATTTTCACCAAAGTGACCTTGTTGCAGCTTCCTGCCGAATATGGCAAACCGAATTATCCGACGCTACCAATTGACCGGTTTAAAACGGAAATATTAGGAGAAATTGCTGAAGGAGAGATCTTTGAGGATAAATTTTCTCTGTGGAACAGTCTTTCGTCAGAAGAAAGAGAGGTCAGATGTTGTGGATATTTCTAGTGATGCTTGAAAACAAATCCGAGAAAAATAGAGCGGATCCCGGATCAGGTTCAGTCCTGGAAACTTCTCCTGGTAGACCTGTAACGATCCTGGAATCCAGAGGTGGGCACTGGTCGGTGGCTGGGGGGTATTCATGGAAGTGGGGGAGGTTACCCTCCCCAACTCTTAAAAAATGTTTAACTCCCCTCCAATTCGAGAAATAAACCTGAACCCCCCTGGAAATCGGCCGAAAGTTTTAATTATGTGCATAATCAGGAACATTCGTCAAATTATTGAATCCCTGCTCGACTATTTTGCTGATTATGTACATTTTTGACCCTTATTATGCAAATTTTGTAACAAGTGTCGAAATCAGTGTTTGACTGGGTGGAGTACAAAATGCGGACAAAATTTCATTTTTACCTGATTATGCAAAATTTGACCCTGATTATTCAAGTTTTCCTGAACTCATCCCCAAATAATTTATTTGTCATCTACTGTACTCAAAAAATGCTTTTTCAGAAATATACCGAACCATTCAAGGTTGAATTATTTGAGTATAAATTCGAGCTTGCGAAGTGGAAACGAAATATGATTGCTAATGGCTACGAAGAGATCATGAACTACCAACTTCGAAATAAATTTCAGCGAAGGAAACCCAGGAATATTGAATCATAATAACATTGTTTTAATGTGTGTGTTAAATTATTGCGAGGTTGTTACTCTGATGTGCCAAGCGTTAATAATGCCATTATAAATGATTTTTGAGTCTCTGATTCTGACTTACCTAACGGTCGGAATTCTTTCTGTGGAGGATCAGAATAGTGGCGCCTAATTTCTGACCTGAAATTGAAATTAATTTCTGACTCTGACGTCAATCTCTGCCTGATTGAGCATACCCTGCGTTATCTTCAATGCCCATATTGCATTTTATTTTCAAGACAGAAATTTTGTATTCTATGGGGCCATTCATATATTACGTCGCGCGATTTTTGGCCTCGGACACCCCCACCCTCCCGTAACTCGTGCGTAACACAGCTACCGGCCAATTTTGACAACTCCCTATGGTTAAGCATTGGAGTGACGCCATAGCGTAACGCGCGCGTAACACACCATCTCAGACACCCCCTCCCTTCGCGTTACGTAATATATGAACAACCTGTTTGCCGCAAAATTTTCCCTTCGGAGATGTAGGGACCGCTATTATTTTCATTCAGCAAACAATTCTGAATAATCTTGCGTAATAGCAGCTGAAGATTTGAACGATCCTAAATTGAACTGTCGGTCTTTGAATGTTTCAATCAAATGTAGATCAGAAATGTTTGTGTTAAATGTCAATAATTCATCATATTCCTGGGTGGCAGATATCGAAGTATTTCAAATATTATCCTTAAGAATTATTTCCAGGATCCCCAACTTTCGGCATCTGTTACAGTGAAAATCGCAGAAGTGCGCATATTTTGCAAGCCCCGTGTGCAGCTTTTGCATGAAATTTTGCCCGGTTTAGAGCACAACATTATCTATCCGGGTCGATGTGCAATGTTCGGTTTTTGCTGTACATATATGCATGACAGCATTACTAGCACCAGATTCGGGCGTGGGGGGGGTATGGGGGTTATATAACCCCCCAAGGGCTCTGATAGGATTTGGAAAAATGGGTTGGGGGTTATGAGAAAATTTTCAATGAGAAGGGGGGAGTACAGTGTTTTTCGGAGGCCGAAAAATGGCCTGGCGACTAAGACCTTTTTTTCTAAAAAAAGGACACCAAGACGGGGTGAAAATTTTTTTTTGGTATATAAGGTACCCAAGCCCCTTGGTAATCCTATTGGGGGTTATATAACCCACGCAGACGGTCGACCATAACCCCCCCCCCCCCAAGCCCAAACCGGTGCCCATGTCTGACCAGCACTATTATTTCAGCTTATTGACCAATACAATATGCCAAAGCCGCCTTTAAACGCGATCGGGAGATTTGCTGCCGCCACTGCAAATAATGAGTGCTCAAAAATGGAATTGACCTTTATGTACAACAATCTGCCGGAAGAAGAGAAGGAGGTTGGCTACCTGTTCGCAGAATGGTCTTTTATTGGCATTCATTTATGTCATTTAGTGTGGCTATCAGGAGCCGTATTCATGAAACGCGGTTACAGGGTTAGGGTTAGGGTTACAATGGAAGCACAGGTCTTTGGGGTAACCGATAAAACTATACTTTGCATTGTAACCTAAACCCTAACCCTGTAACCCGCGTTTCATGATTACGGCTCCAGGTAGCTGAAAATTCAGTTTCCTAGTTTTCGCTAAGTGTTTTTGGCAAATCCTGTTAAAAGTCCATGAGGGTATAAATCAATTTGTCAGAGGATGTTTTTAATGATCCTTGTCGGATATTATTCCCGCTGAATATTTCCGCCTTTATAGTAAAATTCTTCAGAAATATTCAAACGCTTTTTCTGCTGATGGTGCTGCGCACCGAAGAGAGCTGAACAAATGGAGAGCGAAGATGATCGCTGACGGCAATGAGCATCTTCTGAAGCGACTTGGAGGAAGACCGCGGAGATCGTCGTATAATGCGAAGAAAGAATGGAATGAGGCATGTTTGATTGGCGAGCAGTGTTAATTATGACTCGAAAATTACCGTAATTACTGTACAGTGAAACCCGGATATAAGAGAACGCAGGGGAAATCGAAAAAAGTCTCTTATGTCAGGGTTTCTCTTGTATCCGAGGTCTACAGTGTGTTGACACAGAGCACGGGAATTCAGAAATGTCTCTTATATCCGGGTTCTACTGTATTCAGGCAAGAAATTGACGGAAATTCAAAAATTTTGCTTCATTACTACCGTATTTATTCTAATAATATGATAACGTCGCCAAGCTGGGTATAGTTAATATCTTTTCGAGCATTTCTTTTTCAGCTAGCCGTCCAGTACGGCCTTCCAAAGCACCCGGGATCAGTGTTGAACATGTTTCACCAGGATTTGTTAGCCGAGAATCCAGGCTGGCTGGGTTCCCGTGAAGTTGGACGAAGATGGAGCCAACTTGATGCGGAGAAAAAAGCGGTAAATCGTTTTGAGGAAATTGTGGAAACAGTGATCAACCTGAACGTGAATATAAAATAGGAATATGTTTCAACATAGGTGTAACCGGGGGGTCCAGGGGGGTTGGACCCCCCCCCAGCGAGAAAGTCCATAAAAAATTTTTCGCCACGTAGTGGTGAAATTTGTTTGGTAATTTTTTTTGAATTACCGCGGAAATCCCGACACGAAGGTACCGCACCCCCCTCGAAAAGGTTCAGACCCCCTGGCCTCGGGCACCCGTTACACGTATGTGTTTCAAGTAGACTATTCTAAGAGATAACTCCCGGGTTTTCCCGAAAATACGCTCTCCCCAGGCATATTTTCCGGGCCAAAGTCATTCGGTGAAGGTCGGAAACGTACCCAATACATCTGCTACTTCTCGAAAATATGTTTGAGTCGGCTCACTTTAAACGAAAATTAGCAAAGGTTTTGAGTTCAAAACTTGCTTAAGTTAATTTTGCCTAAGTTTAGCAAATTACCAGTGTCTTGTTGAAGTTAAGCAGAGATAATATGAAAACTAGTGATTGATTCGAACCTAAAGCCGAGGTTTCGGGCAGATTTTTAAAATTTCTGCGATTTTAGGAGTATTCAGAACGAATAAAGACGAAAACTGATGAATACCGGCGGGCGTTGCGGCTGTGGAGGGAAACGATGCTTGCCAGCGGAAAGGATGAAATCGTTCGAGTTTTATCGAATTGCCGGACCGGTACTCGTACTAACCATTGGTTGCCTGAATCAAGACGTAGTGAAATATGTTTGAAGGTACGGTATCCGGTCATGTACAGTAGAACCTGGATATAAGGGACTCAGATATAAGAGAAACCCTGATATAAGAGACTCGTTTAAATTCCCGTGCTCAGTGCCAACACACTGTAGACCCCGGATATAAGAGAAACCCTGATAAAAGAGACATTTTTCGATTTCC
>JAQGAX010000516.1:0-16000 GCA_034698105.1 Plectus exinocaudatus
CACACGCCTACAATAAATCTGTATTCTCTCAAGCTGCGACAACGCAGATATATAGAATTCTTAGTCGACTGCTCAACAGGAACTGACACTGTTCTTTCGGCTCGAAGCTGTGGCGAAAAAAATACACAACTAATCATGAATTAAAGAGTCAAAAGCATATTGTCATGTTGCTTGTTGAGACGTTCCCTATGAGAGACATTTCAATAGTCTGCAGCCTATTTCATAAAACTGTTGTAATTATAATTGCGAGAAGTGCAATGATTGTAATTACAACAGCCGTGATTACAACTGTTTACGAAATAGTCTTCAGAACACCTATCTCGTGTTGTGATGCCTACATTAGTCTACGTCTCATACTTTTCGCTCAGCAGACAGGACATTAAAAAGAAGACGATATTTGGTCTGTATTGCATCGCAGGTCAATAGATAATTGTACTAGGTGAACCGAGGTGAGTGTTTTTCAATCATGTGGCATGTGAATGATAGCTAATCCTCGTGGACGAACAAGCGCCAATGCTTCACCCCATATTCAAGATTCTTTGGAAATGTGACGTCGACTTTGTAGCCTCAAATCAATCTCAATGAAATTGGCTCGTGACAATGCGAGTTGAGAAAGACATACAATTACACGTGCAACGTCACAAATTGCACGTGTCGTAGACAAATTCCGGTAAACAAACGGACTTCCTCAGTTCAAGCAGATTTATGAGTCACGTATGTATGCATACGTATGCACAAAGCATAGAGCAGGAACGAAACTAGGGGGGTGCTGGGGGCTCAGCCCCCCCCCCGGTTTTTCGTCAGCCGCCCCCTTCGCTTTTCACCAGAATGAAGATAACATCATAGCTAATTTTGATGTTTGAAACTGATTAAAGAAAGCAGCGTTCTCACAGTACTTTTGCGGAAAGTACATATTTTTCTGAACGTACAATAGAATAGATCATGCCGTGCAATAATATGCGTTTGCTACAGTATGAATGTTAGAATGACTAAACTCATTGTCAGAAAGTAAAATAAATATGTTACATATCGTATTGCGGTTCTGAACAGTTCAATCAAATTCTCGGGACCCGCACATGATTCCTTCTCTTGGAGGTTATTTCACCATTAGGATTATCTTAACTTTCGACTACTGCTTATTGTAGATATACTGTTATAGTAAAACAGTCTCTAACAGTAGAACGCCCCTCTCCGCCAGCAAATCAGCAAATGAATAAGTAAAATTCTGTGTTATTAAGCTGCGCAGCCTTTAATAAGTATATTGCATACCTGCTTTGCAATTTTCATGATAAAATCTCGAAAAATTTCTACTCCTCTGGCGGCAGAGATGGGGCCAATGGGGGAGGGGGGGGTCGCACGACCTCCCTCAGACCCAGCAACGTGGCCAACCCTATCTGATGGTATTTCCAAATTGTAGACTGATCGAAAAATAGTCGCACTCGTGCAACTATTAGAATAAATAAGGTAAGTTGCGGTGGATGGTCTCTTGCGGTGACCAGCAAGACCCCCATTTCAGCAAACAACTCAACTAACTTCCTTCTGCGCCCCATGCGCGCTCAGTCCGCCCCTGCCCCCACCGACCATTTGATTAGGCCCCGTCGTGCCAGTGAGCGCTTTGAACAACATCATCATGGAATTTACTTGACTAATCCGACCGGTAGTGACGTCGGATGAAACATTGTTTGACCGAATGCGTCACACTTATGAATCGAAAGATCGCGCACTCAAGACGATAGAGATTCGCATTTCGAAGCTGAAATGCGAAACTTCCTATGTGGCTACTGGAAAGCCAACGAAATCTGAGGTTGAGATTGAGTCGAGGGAGGGGGTCTATCTTGCCCAACGATAGTTTTGAAAACTCAAAAAACTTTGTTAAAATTTTCGACAAATGCTTCATATCGTACAATATATGAATGCCACCGAAAATACTGTAAAATCTGCAGAAATGAGGTGTGGTTTAGTCGAAATATATAATGAACATTTAGTAAAACATTTTCTGTGAGCTCCTCAGGGCAAATTTCTCGAGTTTATGAATTATGAACCAGAAAAAGAAGAGATGAGAATGTTTGAGTGAGACATATTCCTTCGACGTGAGGCAAAGATCCGAGTTTCATCGCTTTTTATTTGGTATTCGTAACCTAACTGAAGTGCTTCCACTGCTGGTAGAATTGTTTTGCGGTGCTGAGAGTTTCAGCAAACTTCACCAGACCGTTACACGAGGAGGGTCGGAAATGAACCGACTGAGAGTGAGTTGAAAGAGAGAGAAAGAGACACGTCCCCTCGGCGTGTGGCCGGATGGCCGCGGCGCACGGCGCTCACCAGGAGAGAGAGAGAGAGAGAGAGAGAGAGAGAGAGAGAGAGAAGGCAACCCATGTGTCGCAATAATGTTATCCCGCCACCGCCTGTGGCCGGCGAGGGGAGGGGAGGCTGCAGTACGGCAACGAGCGAGACACGAACAGACGCCGGCTTGTAGAGCTCACCACGACCGCTATCGATCGGCATTCTCGCATCCGCTAAGAGAAGACCACTGACGCCCGCCGCCGCGATCACCCCGTCTGCGAGAGACCATGCACCACTGTCTGCTCTCTCAACTTGTTTTCTCCGTCGCTTGCGTGCGTGAGTCCCCCTCCCCGGACGACCATGACGATGATGTCGTCGATCGTCTGCTACTTTATTTCACTTTTAAAGACGATAGTAACGAAATACATCGAGAAAGTAGTCGGTTTTAGGATGTGCCCCTTTCCTTTTTGATAGCTCGATATTCCTCAGAAATTACTGAAATATCTCTCACTGACTGGACTGCAAGATGCAGGAGTACGGTGACTTCTACCCTCCCTGATTAAGGCTTCTGACGATATCCCTCGGAACCTGCTCGAATTTAAATTTCGGCTTCAGATGGCGAAAAAATCTAAAATGGACGATACTACAATTTAAAAAATATTCCTTCTCATATTTCTACGATTCAAATCCGCTATGCTTTCGATCTTGCGCGCTCCCTTCAGAAACTAGTTCGGTTTAGAAGACCGGAGTATGACTACTGGCAAAACGATCACTGTTTTCCATTCTCTAACAATGACTCAGCGTATGAGTATAGCATTGCCCAGACTACGAGCAAATGCTTGCGGTTAAGCAAGAAAAAGTGCAAACTTATTACACAGTTCGTTGCACTAAATCAGTAACCTTTCTCTACGCCTAAACGATATAAGCACAATTTGCATTGCATGCACTGAAAGGACTAGAGCGGAGATCACATTGCTGACGTCTTTTTCTCAGGATCGCTCTTGCTAAACGACGTAGAAATAATCAGCTGTGCAAAGCCAATCAGTCGATGTGCACTTTCTCTCATAGGCGAGGCATGAGGGTGTGAACGTCCCAGGCAGAGAGCAATAGCAAACACCCCAAAGGGGTCTAGGAGGTTGCACTCCAAAGGTACGGTAACGTACAGTAACCCCAGACGTAGACTCGTACCCACATCCGGGAATGGGCAAAAAATGTGGATAAACATTTAAAGCCGCGTGATATCCGCCCGCGGGTATTTTTATAAAACGTTGCAACTATTGGTATTGCAATTGTTAAGGTTGCGTTTGCAACAGTTTTATAAAATAACCACTGAAAAAACCATAGCGGTTTAACAAAATTTTCGATACCCAATCCCACTATAAAACTGAATATAAAAGCGAAAAGGGCAAGTTGACTTTCCACAGAAGTTGAGAAAGGTTATTATTCTAACTGAGGAATTTTAAGGTTTTGTCGGCTGCTTTTTAACAGTGGCAAAAATTTATGGGAATATTCCCTCCACAACCGTCGACCTGTGCCAACGTTTATGAGTTCATTCCTTTCACACCGGGCTTTTAGGAACAAGTAGCGCTCTTTGTCTGCTAATGCTGCAGTGAATATGAGTGTCTGGCTTTCCATCCGTTTGATTACTAAAGCAGTGTTGATCACTGGGATGTTAGCCGTTATAAATAGAGATCTCGAGCGCCTCGGAGAGGAAGAGGAATGATTTCTTGTCGGTCGCTTCGTCTTGGTCGGCAATGAAATCGCGTCAGTGGTGGAAAACAAATTGCCGCGAGCATGAAAGGAGGAGAAAAATGCGATTAAATGTAGGGTTATATCTGTGACGATTTGATCAATCGTCACTTCTGTACTATGCTTCATCATAAGGGTAATTGGTTATAGATCAAATCGTCACATGTATAAACCTGCCTTAAACTGATGAAGGAACAGTGACTTTTTACATGGTAAAATGCCAGCAGAGGAATAGATATTATCCTGTGCAGCTTTAAATATAACCTCAAGTGCTATCATGCCTTCCGTTAAAAATAACGCAACATTTCAATAAATGCAATATGAACACAGTGACCAATGAACATTTTTAATGGTATGGGATAATTTTTGGAGAAGTTTGGTTTTCAGATTCTGCAAATTTGCTGGTTGGAAATAGGACAACCTCAATGGTACATGTGCTGTGTATATCATAAAGCAGTCTGAAGGACTCACAAGCTGTCGGTCGATGGATTAGGAGAGAAAGTAAGCTGAGAACCCATTCCGCTCTCGGCAAAATGAGTCAAGGGTGCAAGCGTACGAAGAGAAATTGCAATGCACATCGACTAGAGGGCAGTAGTGGCGACTGACGAAGCACTATTGGTAGCTTCACGTTAAATGCTGTCAACGGGACTACGGAATACGATGCGGGAGGCAGCAGAAGCGCCCGTATTCCGACGCTGTTAACCTTTTCGGCCAGAGAAAATTGCAGCAAGCGAATACAATAGACTATTGAGGACTGCAGCCCCTGCCGGACGATGGGCGGTGGCGCACTGGAGGACAGATAGACCAATTTTACCCTTTCTGATTCTGCGATTCTATCCCAATCTTTCACTGACTGCGTGTTGCTTAAAATACTCGCGCATAGAAGTAACGCTGAAGGGAACGAGCACTTTTTATTGATCAGGTTGCACGTGTTGGTCTCGCTCGCGGGCGTGTGCTTCCACCGACTTAGAAACCACAGTTCTACTCGCGGCACGTAGCGCTAATGCGCAGGATGTATTTAATTTCGCGCGGGATTCGAAATATCTTTTCACACTTACCCAAATGTCGTTGGTGGAGATCTTGAGGTCCTCGAACGGTATGCGACAATTAGCGACGAAATCGTCAGGAGGCAGTGCGCAGTCGTGGAACACGGAGAACCCAAGCACCTTGCCATTGTGCACCTCCGTCTGGTACTATAAAAGCGGCAAATAAGTAGTATTCTGTTACATTAATATTCGATACATGTATTCCCGGTGTTCATTGGAGGGCCGAAATTTCAGAAGCAATTCGACAAAAATGAACTGCAAACTGAAATAGTTTCTGGCTGACATGCCTCTTGTAGGTCAGTCATAAACACTGTTCAGGACGGAGGATGATATATTAACATGCTCAGCGCATTTTTCATCCTATATGTAAAGTAACGCAAAAAAGTTCCATCGGGAAATTAAAAAAATAAATAGGGGTCTGGCGAATTACCAATACATGCATTCAATTGAGCGCAATCAAAACCTCTGACTGCAAATTTAAACGTTTGCTAATAAGCAAACTACAGCAACATTATGGACAGATGAACGGGCGGACTAGAATAGTAGAGCTCGCGCTTCGCGCAAGCAAAAATTCCACCGAACATTTCTTGCACTTACGTCCTCTGACCAATTTGGCGCGCAGGTGCGCGGCTTGGTGGCGGTCTGTCCGACGTGGTATTCGTCGCAGTCAACGTTGACGTAACTGTCGAGCAACGGGCGCTGGTCGCCGCCTGTTGCCGACGAGTTGAACCGCTTCGACCACTCCGTGGGTCTCAGGTCCTTCGCCTCCACAACGCGAATCTTCGCCGTCCCGTTGAAGACAACCATAATTGTAAATTCGGAGGAGTAGCTCAGTTGGTTGAGCAGCGGGGATCAAAGCCGAAGATCGTAGTTTCGAGTTCCGCGCAGCTCAGTAAGTTTTTACCATGTGTTCCTCTTGTTCACGTCGTATTAAATCCGTCGCCAAGGAAGAAAATGTAACTTGTCATCTACTATTCACCAAACACGTCGCCGATCAGAAGCCGCATACGTTGATAGCCTGGACCACCCAGGTAGCAAGCGAGCCTTTGTGTATGGGAGAGTGAAAGTCGGACCGCAGGCAGTAGCGTTGACGAAGAGCAATCGACCGGGACGGAAAGAGAGCCAGCAACTGGCTGGCTTCTTGGCCAGCGGGCTTTGGCGGCTCTATTCTCCTGCAAAAGCGATAATGGCTCTATTCGGTCGTCTAAAGCCCCGCCCGCCGGTCAGTTGGGGGCTCGTCTCCTCGCACGCCCTGGAGACGGCGAAGGCGCAGTATTAAGCGTCTACCAGAGCAGGCAGAAGGAGAGTTGTAGATTCAGTCAGATATGGGTGGTGTGGGGAGGAGGGGAGAGGGAGAGGGGTTTGCAATGCTGACCCTAGGGGCCGATGTCTCATTTTAGATTTTAGGAATGAGGGGCCATGCGAGTTCGCGTCACTTTTCAGTCTTCCTCTTCGGACGTTTCCACAGTATTACGATGAAAAGAACCGGTGCACTGGATGTGGACATGTGGACTGATTATCATCTTAAGAAATGGAGGAAGGGTAATGTGCTTCTTCAAAAATCTGGATTCCAGCGTCCAGCGTAAATTTTTTTATCGATTGTTAGTTGAAAAATTTTGTAATATGCGAAAAAATGGAAATTTAGTGCAGCACAGAAGCGAAATCCGACATCAAACAAGGTCGAAAATTTCAACTTGTTGAAGCAGAATAATGTTATAAGTACGTTAAACGTTCGATTTGCATCGCCCACGATATCTTTTTCCCTCCTCCCAATTTAACTACATGCCTGCCGGCGTCGGTCGGCAGTTTCAATTGAACAGACCCATGAATGGACGGGCCATCGCGCGCAATCGCAATTCTATCACCGACCCACAACGCACGCAAAAACGTGTAATAGCGAAAGGAACGTACGTCATATTTTGGCCTGGTAAACGAATGCGTACAGATGGCACTACCTAATAATGGGCGTGGGGTGGGTTGTTCCTGGCACGAAGCGTGGGGGTATTCTCAAACAGAATATATTTTATATCCTCTTGACACCTATCCCTAACGTCAAACTGACAGTGAAAGCAAAAAACACATTGAAGAAAAGTTTTTGTTCTTAAAAATCTTTTATTTATCGAAAAATCAAATGAGTAGGAATATGAAATTAATATCGACAACCAATAATGTCGCCACCCGAGAACGAGATTTATTAGTTTTTCGTCTGTAGTATGGTGCGATGCAATTGAATTCATAATTTATATTGTGCAGATACCGGAAGCATATCAGGAAATATTAAATGTTTGCGCCCGGGCTAAATACAATGCAACAAATGCGATATCAAGTAAACAGTACTTCAAAGGTTATCCCAGGTTAAAGGGAAATGACAAAAATTTTCAAAAACTTCAAAAATGAACAAAAATCCTATGTTATCCTGTGTAAACCTATAAATTTTTGTACCCCCCCCACACTCGGAAAAACTAAATTTGCGCATTTCCACTTCGTCAAGGTACACTTCTGCCTTACACACTTGAATTACGGGGGATCGACGTGAGATTATCCTATTGCAACATTTATTTTTCCTGCGCACAATAGTTATGGCCAATAATTAAAAACAACGAAGTTCTTAAACAATCACAAGCAGAACAAAAAATAAAAGAACAAAATGCGAAGCAAGAGGAATAATCAATCCTTTTCAAACAAACACACAAAAATCCGATAAATATTAGTTAAAAAGCGAAAGTTTTCATGCAACACATAATAAAGCAAACGAAACAGAAGCATGAAAGAATTCGTCATCAAGGACAAGCGAGCACCTACGAAAATTATACTTGTAAGCACTGTACACAAGTAGCAGGGCTAGCAGCCAGCGTCACCGCCGAACAAGGAGACAACGCGATAAGCAGCAGCGACAGCAGATATAGGCGCGATGACGCGAACGTGGCGCGCGCGGGAGACGGCGAGGACCGGTCTGGCGCGGCCGGCCGGTCGACGACGGCGGACGGCGGCGGCTGCGGCGGCTAAAGCGGCCGGCTTACTCGACGGCGGTCTGCAGCTGCTGCTGGGACGCTCGCCGCACGCACCACCCCGTTCTCTTTCGCTCGCTGGCTCAGCGCTCCGCTCCGCGAGCGCCGGCCAGGCGCAATCAATTGATTTTACTTTGTAATAAAGCGCAGCAAAAATTCGATATTCCCGCCGCGCGCCTGCCTGCGTGGTTCCACGTTCACTTCTGCATTCTCCCTGCGCGCCGTTTTCTCCGCTGACTTGCGCTCGTCTGGTCGGTGTGGAGACACTACTCCACGCACGCGTTTCATCCTGTCTCCTCTGTGGAATCTTTCGCCTCTCATATGTCTAAGCGTATAAATAAGCGTAAACTAAAGTTTAAGTTTGAAACCGACCACTAAATAAAAATTTATTTATGGTCTAACACGTTTTGTAACCGATTTTCGTGGAGTAATGTGCTCGTACGGTTTGGTCATCATATCACTGACACATGCGCACTACGACGCAGCGGCGAGTGCGTAACGTTAAAGTCTGCGCTGATCTTTGATTCCTTCCGGTGCGTTTACAATCGCTGCGAGACCCACTGCATGGTATATTTGCAATATTCCATACATCTTCGAAACATTACCGTATCTTGAACTACGACATACCATAATAACTTATATCAAGCAGATTGAACAATGAGAGGAATGATGCGAGATGAAAGCAAGGTTTCATCGAAAAATTTTCCTTTCTGGAAGTGCGTCGAGCTTTCCTTTGCACCGAACAAGCAATTTGCTACGTAGCCTGCAGAAGAGGAAGAGTACCATCAGGGTCAAATAGATGACACTCATAGTAGTCCCAGGCGAAAGGGAAAGGAAGAAATGCGCTCCGATCATTTGTCAACTGTTGTAAGCCGTTTGTCGGCAGCCCGTCGGCTACCAATAACTCGCGCGTAATCGGTGTACAACGCAGCGGCGAGCGACAGAAACATCGGTCGGATGGGGTCGGGCTCCAATCGGTCGGCCCGTTTGTTAACACCACGTGTCGGCTGTCAATCCCTACAAACGAGTACCGCCAACTCCAAGTGCTCGGTTCAACTCGGAGTTCCTCACCAGCGACAGCGACGCCGCTGGGGGTACAAAGGCGACAGGTGGCACCTTTTCTGCGTCTGATGGCTTCCAGCAGACCTCCCGCTCAGTTCTTGGTTCTACGCTTTCTTTCTGGACCTTTTGTCGCACATTAGGGGTGGCTGTGGGAAGTTCAATTTCAAGGGCCGAAAACTTAATAACTTTATCAGGGGTCTAGGCTGGTACGCAGCATTACTCTCAAAAAACCGAAAAGATCAAGTATTATTTAATTCAAAGCATATATGCAGGGTTCATGAAGAGGAAGGGGATAATGTGTCCAATGAACCCTCATCAGCCTTTTTCAACCTGGTTCAACTTTCTTTCATAAAATTCGACAATAACCTAACATGAGATTTTTAGAGGTATTTGGAACCAAATTTTTTCGGATCATACCTCTATGCATAATTACAGATTGTAGTGTGCACATGTGACATCATATCCCCATCCTCCGACCTGTGCTCTGCTATTAAAGCTATTGTCCGGAAGCTAAAAAAATTTTGCACCACTAATTGGCGAAAATGCTTCCCAACCCTTGCCACCCAAAAGTCAGAAAAGGTTGGCGACCTGCTGTGGGCTGTTGAATAATCCCCCAGACGGATCTGCAATCTTGGCCCAAAAATCTGGGGGGGTTGGTTGGTTGCGCAATCCCCCTTAGCCACCGGATGGTGTCCACCTCTGTGCCATTAAAATCTTGTGATGTTGTTTATCTGGGCTGAGAGAGCAGCTGCGTTCGAGAAAGATGACGCTGGAGAACTAGGAATAGCATTGCTGTTGTCCAAAAGAGTTCTGTAATTTTGGCAAGTGGAAGGATTTGGCAGAGGAAACTTTTGTGCACTTAGCAGTAACAGCCAAACTTGCGCCCTGCTTGCAAGTCAGCTGCTCTAACGGCAGACGACTGAATGATTGAATTTCGCCAGTCGCTGTTATTGTTTTGAAGCTTTAAAAGCTCGCTGGCATGGGTCTCTGAATTTTTATTTTGCAAGTCCTGCAAGTCAACACCAGTTGAAGACCGGATATGAAACCGACACTTTGCATTTTTCTTTGCTGTCTTGCTTCGGCCTGTATCGCTTTTCCAATGGTAAGTAAGTCCTACTTTGAAAGCAACTTGAAACTTGTGTATTTAGGACAGTGCAGGATTGGCAGTCATTTCTAAATTGTTTTGGAAACGCAATGCCACTTGATATCGAACCTAACCATTTTGTTTGGACTGCCGACTTTTTGAATCTCGCTGCATTATTAAGTCCACTATGGCACAGTTTTGTTCGCGCGGTAATGCAAAATCATCAAAGGAGCATTTCTTTGTATTAGTATCGAAAGCTGCTACCCAAAAATTTCTACTCCAGCCCACAAGTTTCATAATTAAAAAAATAAAATCATTTGTAACATTGCCGCTTCAGCGTGATGGCTCAAAAGACACGCCAGATACGAAGACTCCAAGCAACGAAGTGTCAGCTTCTTTCAGGGAACTCACCGGCAGAATTCCATCGGTGACTAAAGATGACGATTGGGACCGATGTCGTTGTCGACGGGGCGCAGAAGCGCCACCCCCGAACTTCGTCTGAAAAACTTTCTATCGCAACTTCCATGATAGTACTGCTATGATACGATTAATTTAACGTTTGGAGGGATATTGTACGAGATTTACCAAACTAATCGAATCGTTCTAATCGAAAAAAGTTGCAATGGCATGATAGGGATTCAAGGGAGATATCATTCTATAGGAGCACTGCGGAGAAGCCCCAGGCGGACACACCACGACCGTAGGAGGTCAGGAAAAGGCCACTGAGGCAAACATACATCTACCAGGTGTCAGAAATTGGGGGTTCAGGCTTTTCCCGCCAAAATAAAAATTTTTAATTGAAAATTTTTGAATTTTAGCATAAAAAATTGAATTTGCGCCAATTTTTGCCTGATTATTTAAATTTGGCCAAAGTATAGTTGATTGATCTAAATTTATCTAAACTACCCGCTGATTGGTATAAAATTTCGGCCGATTTTGAAGCGGTTTTTCTCGAGCTGTGGGTAAACTTCCCCAAACTCCTCCAGTTACACCTATGGATGCAAATATTCACGTGCTCCGCCGAAGCTGATTCCTCCGATGCAAGACTGACCAGCTCGTTCTCTTTCAATATTTGTGTTGATGGGAGTCTGAGTCAAGTTGAGTCAATCCAATCGTCGGATTCCTGACTGATAAGAGTTTTAGTCACCACTACTTCATTCAGTCTTTCTGCTGCACTGCGCTTGGCTCCGTTTTAGCTGTTTTCAACGCAGTATGTAAATGTATTTCCAATGATAGACTCCTATCATTCTTTTCGGAGCGATCATCTAAAAATCTAAGCCGACAAAGGGCGAATCGAAAAATTTGAGGAGCCTGCCCCCAGTCTCCCATACATTTTCAAATACCCTATAATTTTTTTTGGCGGTCATCCTACTAGAATGGACCAGACAGCCAAATGATTGGTTCGCGCGGCTGTCGCTATTTACGCATCCAGCTTTAAATACGCCAGGATGCGCGTTGGTTCACGAGTTTTGAAAATTCGTCGAGAAGAAATTTCAGTGACGTCATGAATCATTCGATTACTTTCTTGCTGGTAGGATTCATCGCAGTCTGCGTTGCATTTCCAGTTGTAAGTACATTTTTCAAACAGCTGTCAAATTACGAATATTCGTCCGACTTCCAAGCTAGTTGCAAACAAAATGCCGTGAAGCACCCCTTTAAATGCACAAAGCTGCACTAGAATCTAATACGTATGAGCCAAGATATAAGAATGTGAAATCGTCCCGTAATCGTGTACAACCTATACACTTTTATAGGTACTTAATTTTCTCATCACAATATAGTTTTTTCCATTCGCCTTGTATTTCCTTTTAGTTCCAAATTGATCAAGCTTAATATTAGTAAAACGTTAACTGTTATGAACTTTTCCAATGAACCGAACATGTTGAAATTCGTCCATGTTGAAATTCGCAAAATTTTACATGCGCTCCGATAATTTTACTTACAATGATTATTGCGCCGACAATTGAAACAGATTAACTATGAATACAGTATTTATTCAGGACCAACATGAAACTGGCAAAGAAGAATTGGCCATCAGAAGAGAAGGATCTTCGACTCCAAACGAATTACTCAACCCACCTTCTGTGCCGGCGATTCCTGAAATGAAGACTGAAAGTGAGTCATCGGACGAAGAAAATGAATCTAGCGAGCTGCCAGCAATGGTCTTACACTTTCAGCTGTGTGGGAAACAACGAAAACGGACCCTGAGGAGCAGGGCGCTAATCCAGCTGAAGAAGAAGGATCTGAAGGAAGCGAAGAAAAAGTCAACAGAGTGCGAAGATATGGACTGAATCCGTCGCCTATTCCGGAAACAATAGGTATCAGCCCGGCCGATTTGGAAGAGGAAGTTGAAGGATCTGTGATTACTGTGACTGAATTATCGACTCAACTGCCGTTGTTTACTGCGTGACGTGTGTGCAGACCGGGAGACTTGGCAGTTTTAACCAGTCTCCTGGCAAACACATTACAATCTTCTCCGTTTGCTTCTTCGAGAAACTGCTCATTGCTCGACACAACATCAGACTCTCAGCCATGAGTCGTCTGCTCATAGCGTTGCTAGTTTCCAACATTGTTCTTATTGGTATTAGCTTGACCTCGCCTGTACCACTGGTTAGTGATGATCGTCTTTTTTTGTTTCTGACAGAGGTGGCGTGTGATGTTGGGGTCATACTATCTCAACCGACCAGTCATACTCCAAGCCCAAACCGACGCCCACCTCTGGTCTCGGGACTTTAGTTAGTGGCGAACCTAGAAAAGGGCGAATTTGGACCCGAGCGGCTTCGAATATTTTTGGCTGCTCCCGGTTAATGGAGGCCTAAAGATCCCCAACAGAACATTTTGTATTGAAGGAAGTATGCTATTCAATACTCCCCCAATTTTCGGGTTTCAGCTTAGCGCCTGGTATCATTGACCATTTGAAATTTTCAGCGCGAACAGCTGGGTGGCGAAGATGGCGCATTTTTGCTCCAGAATACGGAGAATTCACGACAGCGGCGACAGTCAGACGTGAACGAGTTGACACCACCATCGGTTCCTGAGGTGCGTGAATCTGACCCTGATGAGTCGGAAGGCGCTGAGGAATAAAAGGAGAGTCAGGCTCTCAATGAGGAGACTTTTGAATTAGCTGCCGACGGGAAACCTGCGCACGAGGAAGGACGAACGAATAACCTGTACTGTGTACCCCCCTCACAAAATTTTAGGTGCCCAGGTCTGGTTCTACGCTTTCTTACTTGACCTTTGTTGCACTTTAGAGATGGCAGTGGGGAGTTCAAACGTTGATGAAGACGTAATAACTTTAAGAGGGGGATCCAAGCCATACATGTGAGGTGGCAAAAGTAACGGGAGCAATTTTTTCACTAAAATTTGAGGGCACTCAGGTTTTCCCCACCTAAATTCATATATTGGTGGAGAGCTTGAACTCTAGAACTAAAATTTGAATTTTCAGCAATTTTTGCCTGATTTTAAAAAATTTCGGCTGTTTTTCGAGGAGTTCTGCATTTTTCTAGGGTGAAGTAGGCAAAGTTCCCTCAAACTTCCCACAGGTGCGCCTATGAAAGCCATTTAGAGACCAAAGAGACCAAAGGTCTCTAAATGGCTAAATACAAACTATCTTCAACAACACTATGCACGAAAACCTCCCCCAAGCCCTAACCTGTTTGAAAAGTAAGACGGGTCCGGAACTTTGAAGAAACGTGTTCATCATCGGTTGCCATTATAGCAGAGTAGGAGACAAAAGAATACCGGTTCAAGTGAAACGTTGTTTATGCATTTTACAGAGCAACGATTTATTTTAAGGTATGCTCACTCAACTGAAACGATCTCGATGAATGTGAATAAATATCATTTGGTTTCCGTTTCAACCAGAGACATTTGCAAAGAGATACAGAACGGTGCAACATCGCCTAATAAACGATGAAACTGATCGTTTGCTTGATTGTTGTCGCGATCCTCAACAGCGTTTTCGTCCCAACGGAAACTGTTTCACCTAATTGCAGTACGTAACGGATTTAAAAATAATGTAACGGGTAGGAACACTATGCACCCAAACAAGATTACGATATAGAAAAAAAGTAACGATTTGAATCGAAATGACCATTCTAGAAGTTTCTGATAATCGCCTTCATATGATGAAGGTGTGCCGGCAATTTTAAGATAATATATGCAACTAAAACGTGAAGCAAAAATGCTCTCCGCGCGTGGGTTGTAACTTCCGAGCATTGTAGTTCAACGCATTAATCATGACATAATACCCTCTGAATTCGTCAATTTCACAGAATAATTATGTATCCTTCTGTCAAGAAGCGACAAAAACGATACGCAAAATAGGACTGGCTTTTTTTGTCATTAACTATGCGATCGATTAGCTCTACTCCTTTCTCGAACACAAGCTGTTCAGGAGTTCACGCAATTTTCTTCTTCATTTGATAGCGCTATTTTCGTAGACGATCCCGTTCTCTCTATTGATTAAAGCGGAGTTTGATTTCATATTCGATGACGATTTTCTAGGCATTATATTCATTAGTCTTCTTCAATATTTTCAAAACATGCTTGTTCAATATTAGTTCGTTTTCAATAAGCGCTAATTTCCGCATCACTTTTGCGCTTCCTTTTTGCCTTTTGTGAGTTAATATCGTAGGAGTAATTGAGCTTCAGCTAGCTTCCGAAAAAAGATTGTTGCTCCTCAACTTCGATAGCAATCCTTGATAACAAAATCAACAATTTTCTGATACAGTAGCCAACAGATGCCCATTATTTTTTCAGTTCCATTAAGGTCAATCAAATATAGCTACATAATGATCGATTCGTCCACTAATCATTGAGTCCACACCATTTATTTTCAGTTTCAACGATCGCGATGAAATATCCTTTTGTATGCTTAATAGCCGTTTTCATCGATACCAATCAGAGCGTTTTCATCGATAATCGATAAATCAAATGGAACATAGCCGCCAGTAGTTTTGACAATGAAATTTTGTTCAGCGTCACAATAACAAAAAGAACGAATGTTTCCTTCCATTTCGTTTTGATAGTTGAGCAGGTTTACGGAGAATAAATGTTCGCTCATTTCAATATGGAGCTTTACATTTTCAAATTTTCAAATTAAATTCGAACTTTTTGTCAATCAAGCATTTCAGAATTTCATACATTTTGAGCATCAACAGTGCCATCCATCGGATTGCACCAATTTTGTGTATCCTGCATGCAAAGCCAGTCCCGCACAGTGTTATTTTTTATGAAACTTTCAAGCGATGCTACAACAATTGATTTGGAGCTGCTTTTTTCTATCAAATTCGAGCGCATTACTTTGAAAATATGACGTTCCTTTTCCAGCATTTAATACCACTGGTAAAACAATCGAAGCAGTTCCGATTTGTTTTGAACGTTCACTTCCGATAGGTTAAGGCACATAGCGTAATTGAACAGATCAATGACACTGTCAACTCCACAGGAATAATAGATAAACCGGTAATTTTCAGAAGCAGAGTTTCACTCCTGATCCTGATTAATCAACCAAATGGAGATTATTTTTTATTTGTTCCGTGGTCTAAAGCGATTTGCAGGGCAGTTTATGATAAAAATATTCTATTGAAGCAGTACAATTGTCTTGTTATTCACAAAACTCCAACATTTTTTCGATTACAATGCAGCGGAAGAAACAAAAGCGCAAATTCAGTTAACTTTAAATTTTGATCAGTAGTTCTGTTCTTATTTGTCAGTTCGATAGTTTCTATGTTTCATTTATTCATATGGTAACAGATGGTAACGATTCA
>JAQGAX010000517.1:0-15999 GCA_034698105.1 Plectus exinocaudatus
CATTTTCTTTTTTGAAAATTTATCTTTAGTTTGCATTCTTTCCCAAATTTTTTGATATGGTTCTCTAAGTTAGAACCTGGGTATTATTTTAAAAAAGTCCGCTTGCAAAATTATGAGCGCATTGCCGAACAGAAGCCGATCAAACTCTTTTATATAATTTGTGCCCACCCTGTATATACAGGGTGTTCCATAAGTAACTAGCCACTCCCTCTAACTTTTTACTGCGATTACCAAATTTAATGAAATTTCATACAGATAAACCATGTTATGAAATGTACATTTGAGCAAAGTTTTATTGCAATCTGATCAGTCTCAACTCGCGCAGCCTGACCGCGCCGTGCTCGTGCATTGTTACCAATTGCGCTCATTAGGAAAATCTCGAATTAACGCTGATTGACTAAGACTGATCAGATTGCAATAAAACTTCGCTCAAATGTACATTTCATAACATGGTTTATCTGTATGAAATTTCATTGAATTTGGTAATCGCAGTAAAAAGTTAGAGGGGGTAGCTTGTTACTTATGGAACACCCTGTATAATACTTGCTACAAACAATTGAAAATTTCGATCATGTGCATATATATTTATGTATGATGAAGCAAACGAAATAAAGGATGTCAAAATAATTCCTCTCTAACTGATAAAAAATTAGCTCTATGTGTTCATGACACAAATTTCAATACTTATTTTGCAAATTTATTTTAGGTTGCGTTGGAATAAGTTTTATTCTCTCGCAAGGAGAGCAGTCATTATTCGTACTATAAGCGCCTCAATCACTGTTTGCTTGCACTTTTAAGGTCAGGAGCTAGATTTGACGGTCTGGGCGGGTTTGCAACTTTAACCACTGCTGTGCGCCGGCGGGCGCAAGATCCAGAAGACGTTTTTAGCGACTTTTGGAATAACGCTACTGGTAGCGGTTATAGTTCTTTGCCAATTGCAGGTAAGTAGAGTACAGTTGTGGGAAGAAGGGTGCTTTTTTCCCTTGAAATTTTGCGGTGCCGCCTTGTTTGTGGTGCGTGTTCAAAACGCTGGTTGTTTGTGCACAGAGGACGCTGAATCAAAATGGTATATACCATAGTTTGTTTTATACATATACGTATATCGTTGACTTGAATCCAGTGGACATACTTGTTTCGCTTGATCCTGAACCGTTTGAACCTTAGTAAATGGGATTGAAAGTCTCGGTCGTTTAGCAATTCAGGATTCATAATAATTTTGGCGACTATTTTTACTTACGAAGCAATGACATTTTTTACTTGGCATTCTTACAATACTATACGTATATCATATTTATACGATCATATTTGAATATTAATTCATTTATAGGAACACGCGATTCGAAACGAAGCGTGGGCTAAAAAATATGTTGCAATACTGTAGCAAGCGACAAAAAACAAACTTTTCCGCAACGCTAACACTACGTCACCTGAAAAGAAAAGAACCGCTGGTTATGGACAAAGACGACTTCCGTACAGCACATAGCGAACAGCACCTTCGCAAGAAACTGGCTAGACGACTGTTCAAGGCAGAAAACACTGTGTCTGAGGCAACAAAGCAGATGAAACTGCTATGGGAAAATAGCAAAATGAATTGGATTTCTCCGCTACAATTATGCTATATTTTCGGTGCAGATCCCACAGATTTAGATTTAGATATGTTGAAGCGGCCATTTGATTCAAGGAACGCAGAAAAGAGAAAATTTTTGTATTTCGTCAAATGTGCTTGGGCGGAAGAGCACAACCAACAAATCGTAGGTGATGAGCAGTTTAATCAACACAAAATTTTTGCAGTTGCGCTAGACGGCGGCGGTATTCGTGGTTTAGTATCAAGCATGATTTTACGTTTCGTTGCCAGACGGCTTTTTGGCACTGATCAAGATGTCAAAAATAAGTTTCAATGGTTCATTGGTACGAGTACGGGTGGAATAATCACGCTTGCATTAACGAAAGAGAATAGCATGACACCAACTGAATGCGTTCAATTTTACTGGAAATTAAAAAATGATGTACTGGTATCTTCGATATTGCCAGATATAGTTGATCGAGTTACTCAAAGGCAGGTTGTGAAGCAAACAAAACGACTGATAAAAGCCCTTAAGAGAAATCTTGGCGAAACAGAAACTCTTGGAAGGTTTTCACAGGAGACCAACGGTAACCCTGTTCCGCGCATTAGCATCACTACGTTTGATATATCAACAAGTCCAGGACAACTGAGATTATTTCGAAACTATGACGTTGAAAACGAAA
The DNA here is from genome assembly GCA_034698105.1 of Plectus exinocaudatus. Taxonomy (NCBI): domain Eukaryota; kingdom Metazoa; phylum Nematoda; class Chromadorea; order Plectida; family Plectidae; genus Plectus; species Plectus exinocaudatus. Next base: position 2,248 of record JAQGAX010000517.1, read on the forward strand.
TCGATCACATGCCAAGCAACTTTACATTGGATGAAATTGCTCGAGCAACAAGCGCTGCGCCTACGCACTTTGAGCAGTTTCACGCAGACAACAAAATATTCGCCGATGGCGGGCTCGTTGCCAATTGCCCACTGGAGGCTTTATTTGTTGAAATCAACAGCTTATTTAAATTGCACGAGCAACCAAACCACATTGGAGGCATACTATCCATTGGCACTGGAAGCAAAACGATCGAAATTCGGCAAGAGCGAAAGACAAAGAAGCAGCTTTCCACTCCCTCCATATTTAGAATTCTGCAGCACGAAGCAACCCGCGCTGACGGACTCACAATAGTGGCTCACAAGCAACGTTGCGACTCGCTAAACATTGAACTGCTGCGTTTATGTCCAGAAAACATTGATGTGAAGTTGAACGAGATAAAAGATATCGAATTAATTGAAATGGTGTGGAATACTTTGGACTATCTTTGCCAAAATACGAAATCAATCGATAAATTTGCTCAAGCTTATCAGAGAAGCTTTCGGCAGCCGAATGGGAGTGAGACTAATATAGCGTCTTCTAATAGACTTGAAACAGTCGTGTAAATTTAGGTAAAATTTAAAGAATAGTAATAATGCTTTCTAATTTTATCTCGTTGTATGGCTTCTTATCACTGCTTTTTATGGCTATGGCTTTATGGCGTTATACTGTACAGTATATGGCTCCTTTTTATTCCGAATGATGAACATTTCATGCTTCAGGGTAGTTAAAACTAAATATTTTGTTTCCTTGCTCTATATCAACGAAAATGAAGCTCCCGATATGAAAGATATGATAATTTAACTATGGGTATAACTTTTCTACAAGTTTTCTCATATGCCAAATATTTATTTTGGTTGGTAACATTACCGCTGTTTTCTTTAAATCATGTGAGAAATTCATCCAATTTTCGAAGGCAAATGTAATTGTATAGCTTCATCTAAATAATTTTATCGACCTAAAAGTGTCGTTAAATCGCAATAAGCCTAACCGATTGTATCCGTTATTTTTCGTAACAAATCTTCGCAGTTAGCATATGCAAAAGGTACCAGGTTTTTCCGAATATAAGACTCCCTCTTATATTTGGTTTTTAGAAAATCATACTTGAAATGGTTTCTGACGTTAAAGAAAGGTGTGCATCCACTTGCAGAGGCGTCTTGGTATTCAATAATTTTGTGCGTTTTAGGTTTGTCACGGCTTGCGCTCCAAACCGCGTCGCTCACCGAATTTCATGGTACGATTCCATAATCTAGAATGTTCTAGACAACCTAAGAACATTTCGTGATATGCCTTCTAGAATGTTTAACTCCAGTATTTACGCACTGCACGGTAGAAGGGCACCAAGTCTCATATCTGTGTCTTGTGAGCATGAGAAAACCACACAATGAAAGGGACTTCTCTTTCATTCGCCGTCGTTCGCTTGAACCCTGTGCAGTATAATCTCACTTTCCGAACATAAGACCCCCTTATCTCATGTTGCTAAAAGTTATTTTCTGAATTTAAGACCCCCTCTTATATACGAAAAAACCGGTATCTGTGATTAAATTATTTAACTTTTAACTTTTTAACGTTCAACTTTATACTGCGATGACCGAATTCAATGAAATTTTTTATAACGGGTTATGAATTGTAGATTCGAGCAATGTTTCATCGCAGTTGGATCAGTTTCAGCTACTCATCCTGATCGCTTCCGCTCGCGCATTGCTGCCAATGGCATTCAATTCAAAAATCTCGATAAACGCTGATTGACTGAGACTAATCCGATTGCGATGAAACTTTGCTCAAGTCTACGTTTCGTAATCAAATAAAAGGGTACGAAATTTCGTTGAATTTGGTTGTGAAAAATTAGAATTGGTGACAAATTTAAAGAGGAACAAGAAAGAAATTAGCCACTCGCTCTAACTTCTCACTGCGGCAACCAAATTACACCCTACAGCACGAAAACAAAATATATTCGCTTTTAAAGCCACCCCGTACATCTGCTTATGTGATCACTAGTATAAGCATGCGTTTTTTGAACGTCATGTTGTTGCATTGATTGCATTTTGCGTGTGTGTATCGCTCAGCTTTCGCAAGTGTACAGATTTCTAAATGCTTCTGCGACTCTAAGGGTACTCGTATCATCATTTATAGGTTATCCTTTCGTTTGCAAAAACAAACTTTCAGCATTGATACTTTGATTAAAACATTTCATGTACGGTAATCAAGCTATATTTTTCGCAGAAAATGACCTGCTGTCATGTTTGCTTATGAAAAGAGTATATTGAATTTACATTGTACAGGGTGTCCCAGTATAATCCGCCAATTTAAACTTTGAATAACTTTTTTAGTTCCGCACCGATTCAGTTGAAATTCATAGGTTCTGTAGAAAAAATGGGGGAATTTTACTGTTTTTTACCTCGAATAAATCCGTTCACAATTAGCAAAGATATTGCAAAGCGCGCAAGGAACGCTTTTTCTCGAAATTTCAATCAAATTCTGTCACTCTGTGCATTGCAGCAAAACAATTAGGAGTTGGGAACAATTTCAATGTCCCTCTTCATCGTATCAGACAGGGATATCTAAGATACAGAGCATAAATGGGGGCTGAAACGTTTCAAGTCTTCGGTAGAGGTCCTTAACTACCAGGGGTGAAAACGTGTGAGTGGCCTGGGGATGGACGCGTCAGTTGACTCCCCGAACAGTCCATTTTACCACTAATTGCTGCCATGGATTTTGAATGGGCGTACCCCTGGACACGCAAATCCACCCCTATTCGGGATAACTCCACGCCTGAAGGTCCATGGGGATCCCAAGGAATGTGTCCACCTCGGACAGCTCCTCCACTCAGCATACCCATTTTGCCTTTTCCGCAATTGTGAAATCGGGACTAGATATTCATGAAAATACCGAAAAGAATGTTAAAAATGAAATTTTCAAACTGTTAAAAGAAAACGCGCGAGTTAGAGTGCACTCACACACTGAAAAAGAGATCTGAAAATGAATGCATTAACAGCACTCGTTTTTGACACTAAATGAAAATAGGTATTCTTTGCGCAACTTGCAATATCTTTGCTAATTGTGAACAGAATTATTCGCGGTAAAAAACAATAAAATTTCCCACATTTTTCTACAAATTCTATGAATTTCAACTAAATTGGTGCAGAACTAGAAAAGTTATTCAAAGTTCAATTTGGCGGATTATACTGGGACACCCTGTATATTTGGAATACTGCTACGTCATTAGATATTCATACAGTGAAAGCACTTTTTCCGACAAAGAACACTTGTTCCGATGTCCCGGTTGTCGGATTCCGGTTCCGTTGTGGAGGCATCACAGTATCAGGTGATGTTCAATATACGTAAGCGAATTTTTAAGTGGTGAGTAAAGAAACAGGAAAAATGAGAACACCACGGCATACTATTATCATTAAAGCAATTAATCTGTCAAGATGTCATCAAATAAAGGGTCAACACAGTTGCGTCCCAGCTCAAACAGCCTGAATGTGTAACGATTTGACTGTAAAGTTAGGTAAGTTTAAAAACGAAGAATAGGGAATATAAAATAAAAACAAGACAAATCAATTATATACTACTATTAGCCTAATCAAGTAACTTATCAAAGTCTCAGCATATACGAATAGGTTCAATTAATTGTATTTTTTCATGGAATATTATTGAACAAGTGAGAAATGGCATTATTACACTGAACGCTCTTTGAATTGGATTCGTAAGCAATAAATAAATGTAAACGACATTCAGATTTCATCATGCCTATGAACTTTTTGCCCCTCTGTATCAATAGCGGCTTCAAAAATGTTATCGCACGAATCGAGGAAACTTCGAGCAATGTGCTGCTTGAGACCGGGCTCAATTGAAGAGAATAAATCGATTATTTGATCTTGAGCGTTCTCATCGTCACTTGCGAAATCTTTAGCAAACGCAATGTAACTTGCGGCTTTGTCTTTTCCCATCAAATATTCCATGAGAGCAGTGCATCCTTCAGTAAGAAGTCTGTTTGCTTGGACTAAACGGCTGCCGTTCGCGGCAGTGTGGAATTCTTCGATAACTCCACGGAGCTCATCAAATGAAGCGCCTTCCTCCTGCAGAGTTTTAAGCTGGAGCTTCTCTGAATCGTCAAGCCAGCTCATGTAGCGATCTGTCCATTTTGTGATGTCGCTATCATCGACTAAATGACTTTCTTGTTCCGCGACCATCTCTCGTATCATTCGACTAGTGGACAGGAGCACTTTCACACACGACGGTAGATATTTTTTGGCCAACTTAAATTTTTCCTCATCATCGATATCCCTAATGAGCTGACCGGCTAAGCCATTCAGCCTTTGTTTTTATCCTTTCGGCAAAGACGTGTTGCTCAGCTACGGTATAAGGATGGCTAGCCGTTCCAGTAATTCTGTCAAATTCATCCACGTAATATGTTAACGGCTCTGCCAGAAATGTGACAAATGACAACGAAGCACTCAAAAGCGCTTTATTTGCTTGGACGAGAGTATGTGTGTTTACGAGAGTAGTTGTCCGACTCTCAACCGAGTCGTACATTGCCATCAAAGCCGAATGCAGATCATCCACTGTAGCTCCTTGATTTTTCAGCTCATTTAATTTAGCTTTTTGCTCCGGCGTCAGCCAGTCCAGATACATTTTCTCCCACTTCAAGTAATTTTTCTGAACAATTTCTTGGATGTCAAGGCTTGAACAGCTGGAGAAACGAGTGAACAACGAGCAACAGAATATGACGACGACGCAAAATTTCGATGTCTCAGTAAACAACAAGACCCTCATTTTCTGTTGATTTTTAAGCAGCGTATTTTAACCAGCAATAATGATGGACATATAATAGATTGATCGATAGGCCGTACCAAGCAGTAGCAATTATCGTTATAATTCTTTGTGCGCGTCGTTAATAGACCTCGACTGAGCGCGTCACTGCCTAACTCTTTGATAACGGCATGCAAGCCCCGTGTGCGACCTTAACAGGTGTTCCATTTGTAGCAAGAGACTGACTGTATACAACTGCCGTGACTATTACATACTTCCAATGCTGATTTTAGAAGTATGTGTCAAGCAACGCAGAGTAAGAAAATTTTATTTTCATAATAATCACAACAGGACAATCCAGACGTTGAACTCACCTCGAGAAAATTTCTAAATCCGAAACGAAATTGATTTAGAAAATATTCGTCGCTTGCGATATGACACGATAACTGAGAGACCTGTCAGCGATTGCAATGCCCCAGACATGACCTCGGCGAAATGATCCGTCCATTGCCAACTTAGCTCAATCCAGCTTTATAATTAATTTTTTGGCTTTGGCTTAAGCTTAGGTACCAGCGAGCGTAGCGAGCCGTTTTAATTAAAACAGCGAGAATCGCAACCTCAAGCGGTTTCTCAATTCATGAGTTTTTCTTAGTCGTTATCTTCGGTTTAGGCCAAGGAAATTGGGGTCGCAGCGAGCTTATTCTAATCTTCGCTGCAGGGCGCCAATTCAACCGAAACAGCTCGCGAGTACCTAAACCTAAGCCTAAACCGAGGTTAAAGATCAAGAAAAACTCAGATTGAGAGCCAATGCGGGCAACCAACTGGCCAAAACGATGGACAGATCATTTCGCCGAGGTCATGTCTGGGGCATTGCAATCACTGACAGGTCTCTCAATTATCGTGTCATATCGCAAGCGACGAATATTTTCTAAATCCCGTATCGGATTTGGAAATTTTCTCGACTGAGTTCAACGTCTGGATATCCTCACAACGTCACAATAGTTAAGCAGTGAAAGTTCTGGCATGGCTAAGCCCAAGCAAAGTTATGTAAGGTTGTGTCTATCATTCTAATGAATATCAGACAAAAAGGAATAGATTTGAAGTTTATGACATCTCACCTCAACAGAAGGATATAAAGCTAAGAATGAATTTTCGATCTTGTTCATTTGGTAAGACTTGCAATGCTTTGCCCTAAAAAGTATTTTTGTTAAAGGAAGAAGAGCATTAATTAAAAAAATTGTCAAGTAATGATTTAATCAATTCCTAATTTTGGACCGGACTTTTTGAAAAATATTTTATTTAACTTATAAGTCCGATCCGACTATATGCGGCATCTCTAAGTGAGAGAGAGTGAGAGTGCCGGAAAGAACTTAGTTCCTTTATTGTCGTCGAATTTTATCCCGATTTCGACAAAAGCTACCGCATGCATCTCGCAAATCAGTATTAAGAGGCGTTGTATGAGTTTCAGTTGTGCTTGCCTGTCTGACAGCTGCATTTGGGCAGGGCCCTATTTCACTAAAATTCAACCGTAGAGTTATGAACTCAGCTGGTTGGTTCTCATATCTTAGATATACATGTACGTAAGATCCGATATGGCTAAGAAATGAGACTCAGTCGTCTGCGCCGTGCGCACAGATCATAGCGGCTGAGCTTTAGAAATACAGTATAGACCCGCGGGAAGTGGGGAGCGGGAACTGAGGCAAGCTAACAGGAGCTCAAATGTATCGTACATTCATTCAGTTAAAAAAGTCAAGTAAAAGTTTAAAAGGTTGATTTGCATGACAAATACGAATAATTTTTTGTATGAATACATAGTATTATTGGTACGTGAGCCAAATTAAATGAATGACATTTTGAATAACAATGTTTCCATCATTGCACTTCAGCGTTGCTACAGTAGTTCAAGATTTTTCCGAAACCAACAGTATTTGTTATCATATTTGCAACTGAAAATTTCTTACCAGATCTTCAATAATTTTTTTGATCTTCCCTTTGCAATCATCGCTTAAAAAAGCCAGGAGAGCTCTGAGAAATTTTGGATTGTTATAAAAGCTGTCTTGATCTTTTTTTTGAGAAATGATAACGTTTAAGCTCTTGTATTCGTCCATGACCATGTGGCATAGCGTGTTACTTCTCGAAATTAAATTAAGATAATGAAAAATATCTGCACTGGAACCGAAGATATTGATTTCATCAATTTTCAGTTTGAAGCGTTCCTCGCCAAATTTTTCTCGAATGTCAGCATATCTTTCAATAATGACCAATTTAGCTGTCGCTCGCGATGCGGCAATCGTGATAAACGATTCGTACTGATCAGCGCACTCCAAAGTTACAATAAACACAAGCGCCCACTCCAATGACAATGTTTCTGTGTACTCTGCGACTGCGACTACTTTTGAATCGTCATCCAGTTGCTCATCCAATGACCCACAGTAAATTTCATTGCTGATGAGAAACTTTTTGATGATTTCGCAATTTTTTCTGTTTTCCGTTATGACACACAAATTATGTGGAGCAGTGCTACGCAGCGCTTGTGAAATATATCGCTGAAGGTTGTTGAGAATTTCATCATTTTTCTCGAGTTTCTCTTTGCGCACTGTTGGACCGATAATGCTGTGACCCATGTGAAAGCGAAAATCAGCTGGGTAATTTTGTTTCCATGTGTCCACAATTGAAATTGTTCCTCTCATCACAGTTCTCAAGTCAAAATGTCGATAAAAAGTCAATTTGTGACGGTCGATATCTTCATTAACATTAATAGCTTGTTGAGGCGATCGAAAACCTGTCACAACCACAGAAGTAAATCCTGATCCTGACTTTCTATATTTAATAAAGGAAACAAATTCTTTTAATTGCAAATCTGCTTCATCAATGAACAGATCATCTTCCGGGCGTACGTCGTGTAGCATATAATCAATAACGGGAAACCGTTTTAGGTCTTCTTCATTCGCTTCGAAATATCGTTGAAACATTTTACAGCAAGCTTTATTGAAAGTGATGACGAATACCCTTCCAGGCTTGTCTAGTTTTGACATATTTAGCGCTTGATTCAATAATATCAACGTTTTTGAAGTACCTGGTGGGCCACTTATAATCTGATGTCTGTCCTTGCATTCAATAATGGTCAACTGCTCAGCGGTTAAAGAAACAGAATTCTTTAGACAGATTCCCTTCGATGTCGATATGGAAAATGATTGGCTCTCCAGCATCTTGTGAATAGCCAATGCATTGTGCACTGGTGAAATACATTCAGCCGATCGGTATGCTGCCAACGAAGAAGCAAACATTTTCAATCCTATCAAGGATTCTTCTTCCAATGAATGCAACGTCATTTTTTCCGTAAAAACTTTTTTCAGACTAAGTGCATCTTCGTCATTAAAGCTTTCGATGAGCTGAACCTCGTCGTCACGCACGAATTTGCCAACTCTTGCAAACGGGAAATAGACCGCGCCGTACACAGGAATATTAAATTTTCGATCAATCAGCAACTCATAGATTATCGGAATTTGCTCTTTTATTTTCTTTGTCATCCGTACCGCTTGCTGATAAATAGGAGAATATTCTTCGATGGACCCTTTTGTTGCTTTCACTTCAATTATGAAAATGCCAATTAGTGGATGTATAAATATGAAATCGCATTCAATTTGACTGATTCTTCGTTTTTTGAAAAGTTTTTGCGTTCTACGAACGCTTGCAAATTCCATCGTATCAAAGCCAAAGACAAGAACACCACCAATGTACAACAATTGAAAAGCTTTCATGAAACTGTCTTCAGCTGCTTGGCCGGACCATTGTCGCTCTTTTCTTGAAAACGTTTCAGAATCAAAATTGGATGCTTTACAATCCGACGCGCCCAAATAACGGTTCTTATCTACGTCAAGACACACTGGAATGCAAACTGTCTCTTTGTTCTTCGAGTCAGACCACCAATCGGGGTAAAAAAGGCGCATAAGTGACATTGAGCCTTCCAGCATTTTGTCCGAAAGCAGTTCAGCTAGATTTATCTGCCCACTAAAAAAAAGAGCTTCTTGGAAAGCGGCATACAAACTCGGTGGTCCTACTTTGATTAGATCAATCAACTTTCTTCGTTGAGTATATTCGGCATCTTCAACCTATCATGAAAGAAAAAATTAGATATGCAGCAAATATTAAATTGATCTATCATTGGTTAACGGAACAGTAAGCTATGCTTTCGAAGTACGTTGATGATACTTGTATTCTTTTCATAATTTGCGCTGCATATGTTGCATTATTTATAGCTGTAGCATTATTTATAGAATACAGTTATTACCGCTTCCTAAAAATCGACAATAACTTACTGTAATCATTTGTACATCAGAGGATCTCACATGCCCATTTCTTTCAAGCTGAACCAGCACTGTGGTCAAATCAAGATTTTCACAGAAAACGGCTTGGTGCTCGTCCAGTGCTTTAAGCTGGCTCTCGGACAACTCATTACCGATCTGCTGTAGAACATTGCTTTTCACTGCCACATACTTGTCCAGTGGATCCATGTCATCGGAAAATATATTAAATATATCTCTATTTTTTCGCAGAATTTGATGATGGTCTTTTTTCATCGGCTGATGAATTTCCTCTTCCTGTTTTGCAGCCACTTTCGTATGTCCCCTCATCTCTTCGCTCTGGTCGATACCCAATGTTGTATTCATTCTACTAATGGGAAAGAAAATTTAATATTTTTTTCGCATTATTTTAAAAATATTTTCTTCAGCTACTGATTTTGACTTGTCAAAAAGCTACTCTTTTACTGCAATGATGGTGCAACGTGTGAACGAAAGCCACAGTGTTATTTTTTGCGGGTGCTACTATTGTTTCGGTCACCCCCTTCTACCCGGTTCTACTATTTTTGCGGGTGCTAATTTTTCTGAAAATACGGTATTTCCCAACAGTGTGCCATTACTGTATTTTATTTGATCACCTAAAAATTTTCAAAAGAGCGACTTACCGTATTTATTCTAATATAAACGCATGCGCCTCTAGTTTTCGATTACCCGCTACCCAGTGCCTCTATTAGAGACTGCGTTTCTATTGGAGACTGCGCTTCTATTTTTCGATCAATGCTAGTGCGTAGTTTCAAGTTTCTGAATAATGGCTTTTTTGTTTTTCATAAAGTTTTCTCATGCTCAATTCAGCAAATTAAGCAATATGCGAGCTTTCTATCTTCATACACACGCCATGTGCGTGCGCGCTGCGCGTTCAACTCGCTTGATTACCGTAACCAATGCCTTAGATACTGAAAATTCAATATCTAATATAGGCGCATGCGTCTATATTAGAGACTGTGCCTCTATTTTTTCGATTGCTTGCTACGCTGCGCCTCTATTAAAGACCGCGCTTATATTAGAATAAATACGGTAGATAAATGAAGCTCCTCCAATGAGCAAAAAATAAGTAGGATTCAGAGGGCATAAAGAATAAAAGCAAAAGCATCAAATGAACCCTGGGCAGAGGTGGGCACGGTGAATCAGCATCCGGACGTACCCGGCTCAGGAAGAGAATCATCATACTCCATAATAAAATTTCAGACTCCGAACGAAGATGGAAGCAGAGGTAGGTGCCCACCAGCAGGACCGTGCCATGAGGCTGTGGCTCCCTGGAGCCATGGCGCCCAACGGCACCACTGGCGTACCCATCGAGCGCCTTGGACGCCTTCGTGACTCCCCTTTTCTACTAAACGCTGCCCGACGCCCAAGAGCCATGATTCTAATGGCTCCGATGTACGATGCTAAGCACGATGGAAATGGCTCACTTCGAGTCGATCTTTGTACACCAAGTTAAAAATGGTTCCGGCAGAGTCCAAAATAACTAGGGTTGTAACGGGGACGGGGAATCCCCGTCCCCGTCCCCGTCCCCGAAATTTGATTTCTTCCCCGTCCCCGAAATTCCCCGTCCCCGAAAATTCATTTTTCCCCGTCCCCGAATTCCCCGTTTTTTGAATTTAGTTCCAAAAGTCACAAATAAGCTTTGATTATGCAAAATTTGTCTACCCTGACGACTACTACTCATAAGATGGCAATCATTCGAAGTCGCAGCTATTCAGTGGCTCATATGAACGTATTTTGAAATTGGTATTTGTCCTCGTCCCCGAAATTCTGATTTTTCCCCGTCCCCGGAATTCCCCGTCCCCGACATTTGGATTTTTCCCAGTCCCCGAAATTCCCCGTCCCCGGAATTTCCAAATCCCCGTCCCCGTTACACCCCTAAAAATAACAGTTTTCGAATTTAAACCCAGGGTGTTATGTTCGAGACAATTTGGCAACTAAGAACGTTGCGTTCTTTTGAAAATATGTCCCAGTTATTTTATTTAGTACTAAAATTGTTCTATACTCATTTTTTACATTAAATTTAAAGTCTTGAATTATCTTACTGCAAATAATTGAGCACGTTATCGATGCTTGGGCGAAACTTTTTTTCTCTTGCAAACATGTAGTTCAACAAATCTCTAGTGAGCAGTGAGGCATTGGGAACCAAAATGCCAGAGTATTGAAAATGTTCGTCATCAGTAGAATTGAGGCGTACAAAATCGAAAAAACCATGTCGTCTGTAATTTTGATAATGCGGGGCACTTCCTGTTAGCATTTCAACAATTGTGCAAGCAAGCGACCTAAACCAGAAATAATTACAAGTACTATATTAATGCTGATAAGACAGTACACAAGGCAATAACACATCGAGGTGGACGGTAGGCAGAGGTGGGCACGGTGGATCCAGACCTGGGCGTGGGGGGTACGGGGGTACGTACCCCCACCCGGGTTTGCATCTCGGTCTTGTAGCGTTGTACCCCCCAGAAAATCAATATCGATGAATGAGTATCAAAATTCCCTGTACTGTGTACCCCCAAAAAAATTTGGGTGCCCAGGTCTGGGTGGGTCGGACAAGAGGGGTGATGAACCCGATTTAGGGAGGGATCATCCCCTAAAATTTTTTTTGATATTTCAGGGGGTATGGAGTAGTGATGGACTGGAGGGTACAGCCGGGGTTTCGGGGCGGGGCACTGCCGTAAAGAGCTCGCCGTCGTGTCGGTGTAGCCTACACCTCCATAAAAAAATTTCCGAGTCCAAGTCGGTGTAGATAAAAAAATTGGGCAAGTTGGCGACCTTTTTTGCAAGTCTGGTCCAAATAGTTCAAAAAAACTGTATGTACTCCCCCTTCACTCTGAATATTTTCCTACGCCGGCAGCTTTCCGACCCCCAACTGTAGACGACATCAGTGGCGGTATACAATGTAGATACACCGGCGCTACACCTCTAGTCTTGCGCCTACGTCTGGCGTGCCTGGAATCATTGAGACAACCATGAATACGCTGAACAAAACTTCAATGCGAAACTTGAATACCGAGCAAAATTAATTACCAAACATCCGCTTTGCGGCCGTATCGAACACTTTTTCCAGTAAAATTTGCCTGAACTTCGGGAGCGGCGAAAAGTAGCGTGCCAGCAAATTTAGGCTTTCCAATCGTCCGCTGAGTTGAGCAAGTAACATCATCTTTTAGCGAAATGCTCATTGCTAATCCGAAGTCTCCCAACTTAACATTATCATTTTCATCAAGCAGCAAGTTTGCGCCTGCAATCAGCAAAAAATTTAAATTAAACAATGACAATGTATGCTTTTCAAACGCAATTTGATATGTAACGTGAAGAGAAAGTTTACATTTGATGTCTCGATGAACTATTGGCTTCGGATGACGACTGTGCAGAAATGACAGACCTTCGGCGGTCTGAATTATGTAGCGAAGAGCGCGATTTTCAGGGAGAGGAGACGAACAAAGTTGATCTTTAATCGAACCGCGAATCATAAGCTCAGTAAAAAAAAAAAATTTTTTCTCGTCCCAATAGCAGCCGACGAATTTCAAGATACGGTCGTGATCTAATTGCTTCAACGCGTTGACTTCATTGAGTGCATCTTGGAGAGTCTAGAAAAAATAATGAAGGAACCGAATCAAATGAAAACATCAGGAACTGAACGGAAAGTGACAAGACTAACATTTTGAATTCGTTAGCAAATTTCACAAAATCGTATAAGAGCAGAAGAACATTCACGACTCAACGACCAAAACAGTTGTGTTCCCCAATTGATGCTCCACCGTGGCACAAAAATGGTGTGAATTTATTGTTTTGTTACTTGCAGGGCCCGCAATTTCTGTATTTGCATCTCTTATTACTATGTGAAATTCAAACTCAAGCAAGAGAAGCAATATGTTCAGAACAATTAAGAGGAATATTTTTGTGTTAATCGGACTCTCAGGAATGCTCCCAAGCCCATATATTCTTTAGAGTATGAAATTGTGCTGCAAATGAACGCTTCCAGTGAACGCAACTTACATGGCTTAGTTCATCATTTTCTCGCTCGCTTCGGCTGAATAAGTGAATCTTAGCCATTTTTCCCGCAAGAAATCGGTTATCCGATAATTGGTATGAGCAAATCGGTCCGTTGACACCTTCTCCGATTTGATCGATTTTCGTTGGCATTTCTTTAAGGCGAACATTTTGTTCAAGTTGCGCACTGAGATTTTCCAATAATGAGGAAAGTGCGGTTTTCTTCATTTGTAGCGCAGCTTTGGCTTTTTATAGTACTGTTGTCACGCATGCGAAGAACATATGTATTCGACCGATTGATTGTAGTACAGTTGAACTCGAATATAAGAAAATAAAAGGGAATCTAAAAGATCACATGTGTCCGGATTTCTATTGTAATGTGCGGGATCGGTTATTTTAGTTCCTGAGTACTATAATTAATACGACCATCGTATCTTCCATTGAATCAAATTTTGCGCCACTCGAAACCCACGAAGTTTCAGTTAAATGAAGCCTACCTATCGCGCAATCGTAACCGGAAACAATTCCTTGAACCTGTTAGCATACATGTAACAGGTGGCGATAGTTGGGGGGGGGTTCAGGTTTTTTTTTCGAAAGTAGAGGGGGGTTCAGGTTTTTTTTTCGGCCTTCGGCCGAAAATGAG
>JAQGAX010000518.1:0-15999 GCA_034698105.1 Plectus exinocaudatus
AAAATGATTCCGGAGCATTTGCACCCTAAACGCAAAAATGAACCCCACTGTAGGGTTTAACATCACTTACATGAACTGTGAATTTGTAATAGTGGTAGCTGATGTGCGCCGTATAGTCGACGGAGAACCCAATGCTCATGAGCAGCGCTGCCAGCGACAACGGATCCAAGTCGACACCCGACAACGACAAATAGCCGAACACGCCGAAGCAGACGCTAATCACTGACGAAATGGCGCAGATGATGCTGACCTACGTAGATTATATCAACATCGGCTAATAGTTGCACCCAGTGCTGTCGTGTTAAATTCAGACGTGGCCACTGGGGGGTATTGGGGGTATACCCCCAGAGCACCTTCATGCCTGCGAGCCAAAAGTGTTCTAGGGGCTATTAGAAAAAGATTTTGAACTTCGGTGACTAAAAAAAAGGGTCGCCAACTATGTGATTGGACGTAAATACTCCCAGTCCGGTGGGCCGCCGGGTATCTGGGGTATACCCCCAGACGGAAAAATTTTTGGTCCAAATACTCCCCAGACCGCCAGACCTTGGCCACCTCTGGTTAAACTTTTACTTTACATTATCGAGTTCACCGAGAAGAGGCATAATGTATGTGAGGGGACTTTAGGTCCCTCAGCCTGAGAAAAATACGTAAACCCTTTCTCCATTCGAGAAAAATATCTGAACTCTCTTGAAAATTGACCAAAAATTCAAAAATTGCACAGCCAAGCAAAAATATTTGAATTTTTTGTATTCGCGCCAATATTGTTGCCTAATGATGTAAATTTTTGACCCTGATGAACTTCCCGATACCTGTCACATATGTGGCATCATGTAATTTATGAATGGCCCCGTACTTGGTGTCTATCAAGTTCAACATTTCAATGCTTACCAAATTCGGAATAAATAAAACACAGACGATGATCATGCAAACGATGCCCATCGGCACATTCTGATAGAGGGTCTGGTCGAGCTGTTCAGCCTGGTCTACAAACTGTATTCTTTCATTGTAAACGCTCACTGCCATGTCGGTATAGTTGTTGGCTATGGCGCGCCATTCGACCAGAATAGGAATCATGTCCACGTAGTTGACTACCGTAGTAAAACCTGAAGATACACTTGGTGTACTTACGGCGCGCTGCGTGGTAGATTTCTGATTTTTGGGAAGCCGTAGGCGTTAGTGTGTAATTTTGCACCCCATATCTAGGGTAGACGTATAGCTGCACCCTGCTAAGGGGGCAGTAAAGGGTTAGGCCGGCGGGGGCAGATAGGAAATGGTGGATAAAAAACCTATATATTATTTTTTTCGTTACGTCTTAGCAAACAATTAACCAAATGGCACAAAATTTCAACTCTATATACTTAAATATACCTAAATGGATACCCTAAGATTTTCGATAGGATTTTTAAAATCTTGTACAACATGTTTGCCATGTACATAGTTGCGGGAAAAGCTTTAAATTCGATAATTTAGACTACGCTATTATTATTGATATATTAAGAAAGTAATTCAGTGCCAACAAACGTACAACTCTAAAAAAATTTGACTCTTTAAGCGGGACGGCGTACGGACAAACAGGGCGGTCGTACATCGGTATCCTTCAGAACCCAAAAAGCTCGTTAAACAAGCAATTTCTTAATATTCAAAAATTCAAGATTGTATGCTACTAACCAGTGGTCACCATGTATTCTTTCACACAGTCTGGATGATTGTCGAGACAGGCAGACTCGTTGATGCGCAAATATGCACCATAAAACGAATTAAATGATTGACTGATGAAGTCCGGGATCTCTTTATAGGTGAACCAGCTTTCACCGGAAGCATTGAGGTATTCTTGATAAATGCGGACCCAAAAGAAAGTCGATTCAGAGCCATAACTGCAAAATAAGTCGTAATTGCGTGCGAATTATTTGCTCTATTCCATGTACGGCATAGGTATAACCGGGGGTCGGATCCCCCTCCCCGAGAAGGTCCAGACCCCCTGGCCTCGGGCACCCGTTGCACCTATGATGTACGGTAATAGTAACATTTGCATATTTTTGGCGCCGCAGGCAATAATTTTATGTTTTTTAGCGCGCACTCAATAATGCGCAATTGAGTTATCAAAGACAATTGGCAGAGGGATAAATATGACCGGTATAAATAATCGCGAACTGCTGAATAGCAATTCACTTTCAATTCGTGCTGACTTGCGTCCGCTCGCTTACCTCGTCTACTCACTTTGTCACTTGGTAAAGGCCCTCCTTTGAAAATTTTCGATTTGTTGGTGCTCGGTAGTCTTATCTTTGATAACTCAATCGCGCATTGTGAAATACGGTCAACAATCATTCCTTGAGGTCGACGAAAATTTATTTCCGATCTTGACAAAAAAGAGGATATATAATATAATACCTCGAAATAAAATACCGTATTTTCTCTAATAGTACGGCACTCCCCAATAGTACGGCTGTCTCTAATAGTGCGGCCCCCTTCATCTCTAATGCGCCACGATACTCTAAAAGTTGTACGTTATTTGTGTGCATGCACGTTAGAGGAATTTTTTGCACGTTTCGCTCTGCAATTTTTTGGAAAATTTCTTGAAAAACATTCAAAAGAGTTCGAATCTTCAGGTTTAAATTACAGGGTGACAAATAGTACGGCATGCCGTACTATTAGAGAAAATACAGTACTCTCGATATTTTGTCCCTGAGCCATTTGGGTACCGAGGTGGAAAAATAATATTACTCTATACCCCGGAAATCTGTACGGGCCCTGCCATAACCCATACTATTATTCCACTCTCTGGTCTCCTGACCGGAAACGCTGATGCGACCGGCACCGTACCTGTACTGGGCACTCTCGAATTGCTTGACCACTTCTTGCGCCCGTTGTAATTCATCAGCATTGCTCAAATTGCCTGGTTTCTGTACGATAATCGCCAACGGCTGCATGGCAGTGATCGCCTCTTCGTATTCCTTTTGATATTTTACGAAATAGCTGTCAGGCATTGCAATCTTCGTCACGCTCAGATCGGTCTTCATTGACTGCAGTCCGTAAAAAGCACCGTACCTAAATATGTGGTGCCAATCAGGGTCGAAACAGGAAATTAATGATTAGACGTGGACCATGGATCGGACTTTTGGACCTTTTGAAAATTTTGGACCGACCAGACATGGGCACCGATTTGAGCGTGGGGCTATGACCGGTCGGTTGGGGGTACTGCCGCTATAGTAAAAAAATTTTCACCCCGTTTTCGAGACCTTTTTTAGGTTGCTAAAATCGGTCCTTCAATAATCACTGTACTGGCCCTTATCATTTCAATTTTATCATACCCCGAACTTCAAAGTACCCGAGGTACGAGACCCCTTATATACATATATATACCCTCATACTCCCGCTGGGACCGACCAGTAATAATTATTCGGTACTGGTTCTGCTGGTCCCCACGAGCATTGTTAGATGACAAGATTATCCTTACCAATAGGCGATCATCACGAAGATCAGGGCAATCTTAACCGGCAGATAAGTGATGATTCGCGACCAGGTATGAATCACAATAGCATTGATCTTCTTCAATTCTTCTAGCACGAAGTAGGTAGCTTTGGGATCGGCCTTCTTCCAGAACAAAATTGCCTACAATCAGTGCCGCTTTAAGGCGGTACCAACAGTGCCCTGGAGCGGGGTACACTTGTAGTCGGTATACCATAACTATATCAATTTAAAAAATTTGACAATGCCAATTATAAATCTATCTGATAACAATCTATAAAAATTCAGAAAGTTTTGGCTAATTTTGCATTAATGCACTCCATTTTTGCTTTGAGCACTGAGAAAAGCAAAAATTTTGCCTGCCCCGCTGAAAGAACATAAATGAAAATGATGCTTTAGTTGCAAACCGGAGCATATGGAGTGAGAGTGCTCTGGGTATCACGTTTCAAAATCGGAGACGTTACATCTCTTGTATATAAACTGACCTGCTTCCCGCTCTCCTCGCGCCTGCTGCTAATCGCAAGTAAGGCGTTGAAGAGCAGCAATTGGTAAAGGTAACAGAATAGGCAGGCGACCGTTGAGTAGATGCTGAATGTTTGAATTGCAGGCGTGAACGAATAAATATCGACGGCAAAAGAGAGGACGTTTGTCAGCGAAGTGATCGCCACCGAAGGCCCAGCGTCCATCATTGTTACAGCCATTCGATGCTCCATCGAGTCCGAGTGAGCCTGTAAAATTGCAGAGTTTTTGCTTAGTATTTACAGTCGTACCTGTAACCAGGGTGGATCCACGGGGGGGGGGTCACCCCAGACATGTACACGGGATTGGCCGTAGGGGGATATGGCGGGTATTCTGGGGGTATACCCCTAGCCTGCCACCTATTGCAAAAAAAATTTTTCGCACCATTTTGGCGACCTTTTTCAAAAAAGGTCGCCAATTTTTGGCCTCAGAAAAACACTGTACTCCCCCCTTATCATTGCAATTTTTTGTCATACCCCAACTCCAAAGTACCCGGAGGTATGTGACCCCCGTGCACTTGCCTGGGTCACCCCCTCCCCCAGCCAGGGGCCCGATCGAAATTCTGGACGCTCTGTTCAGTGTTAATAAATGCTTACATGACCAAGAGATTAAGCTATTTGACAGTTCTGAACAGAAACTGATCCAAAATTAGTGCAACTAGGCACAAACCGCGTGCAAAAAACTGGATAAGTGAAAAAAAATTCTTGCCTGGTCGATGTTCCACTTATCCGGTTTTGCTGTATCTTAGAAGTAAGTCAGGGCTGGCTTTAGTCGCACCTGGAGACTTACCTTTTTGGGTCAACCTGCACTTTAAAATCGAAGGGAATCGTGCAAGTGGAGAGGATCGCATATTAAGAATAAACACGGTAAGTTAATAATGTATCACATTACCTTTGACATATCCCATGCTCGAAGAGTGACGAACACCCCGTCGCAGCCGACGGCCAAAACGAGAAACAACGTGCACACAACGATGGACTGAAATTTAAGGCCGCATGCAGATAAAAATCCAATCGTGGAGATGTTTGCCAATATCGGGATGAGGGCTCCGGCAAGAGCTACCCACGGCTTGCTTCTTCGACGTTCGCGTCTGAAAATCTCGATCTCGATATAATCCCTATTTTAACCAATCCAATAAATCCTGGTTGTGACGAAGAAACCTCGGGAAATGAACGATAAACTTCGAGGATATTCTCCTAGAAATTTTGGTCTCGAAAATTCCGAATTTTGTCTTAGTTTGCATTCCTGTTGTGTTTTACACAGTGTTAATTAGGAAACAAATTTCAAATGTGACACTGACACTGATTCACTGAAATTTGGAGTTCCAAAAATTAAATCTGACACTGACACTGACGTTAATATCAGCATCACATTTAAGTGACATGTCACAAATATCTGACACTATAATAGCATTGATATTACCTGAACGATGTTCCGACGACGAAAACAATCATGTAGGCGATTGACCCGGCGATGTAAGGGGCCGTTGTCGAGCCCATGTTCTGTACTTCTTCGCTGACCAAATTGTCGCTCGTTAGCCCCGCTGACAAATGCGAATACCTATGCCAAGTATGTTACGTAAAATTTGAAAATAACCTATGAGAGTGTTGTTTTTGAACGGAGCTCATGCCAAAGGATTCAGTCAACATGAGCTTGTAATATATGCCATGAAATAAAAAATATATATCTAATGCAAGGCGCTTAAAATACGGAAAATGCAAAAATAAGAATGAACACTACTGACAATGCCGACTCTGCATATTAACATGTCATAACAGTTGTCCATACCTGTCCGACGAAATCAGTTTCAGCGCCTCGTTCTCCCACATCTTCACGACATCTTCGTAGCCCTTCTTGACGACGAAGAAATACTGCAACACCGCCGTATCGAAGCTCTCAATCTACAAAGGATTGCACAAAAATTTTCAAAATTTTGAATTCCCGTCGATTTTTGCCTGACTACGTAAATTTTTGACCCTTATTATGCAATGTTTTTCCTCACCTACCCCGAACTTTTGACACCTGTTACATCTATTACTTGAAATAATCAGATTCGAATTGGCAAATAGTCAGGGATTACAGCGCATTAACCAACGTTTTGCCTACACTAAACAACCCTTTTTGCCTGTATTGCACACTAAGTTGCTTCTAACATTCCGCAGCTTTGACAAAATATTCTGGAGGGTCGCAAAAAATTTCCACCACTTAGTGGTCGAAATATTTGAAGGTTCACATTGATAGAAAAAGGAATTGCGCGGCTTCACGGATCACTGCCGCCAGAGATGTCCAAGGTCCGGAGGGTATTTGGAGCAAACTTTTTCCGTCTGGGGTATATACCCCCAGGTACCCGGTGACCCACCGGACTTGGGGGTATTTACCGTTCAAACATATAGTTGGCGACCTTTTTTTAGTCACCGAAGTTCAAAAAAAAATTTCCCATAGCCCCAGAGCACTTTTGGCTCGTAGGTGTAAGGGTGCTCTGGAGGGGTACCTCCCAGTGGCCACGCCTGCTGCCGGCCTCGACCTCACTCACCTCTTTCGTGGCGTTGTTTAGTTTCACACCGAAGACGCTGTCGGCCACATAAAGGCGGAGGCCGAAACTGTTCATGACCGGGTAGGTCGGATTGCTCAGGCCTAACTGGAACATCGCGAGAACCAAAGTAAATGGCTTGTTTTGGTCGCAATACGGCTCGCACATGTCGGAGAAACTGTAGTTACGTCCATTCTTCGTCACCTATAGCAGCGTACGATATTAGCAGCAATATACTGTATTTTCGGTGACTGCGCTGTGGTAGAGTGATCTAAGAGCCTCGGCTCTCAGCTGCAAGGTCGGGGGTTCGACCCCCAGCAGCGTCGTCCCGGTGTCAGGCCTGCGACAGCCGACCGAGGAGCACGTGTCACATTATGTGGGTCGGAAAACCCGAAAAAGCTGACTCCACGACATAATGGGAATAAACAGCTTAAGAAAGTTTTTCAGTTATGCTGTATTTTCGGAAATAGAGAAATACGTGAAAATAGAAGTACAATCAGATGGAAGCGCAAAAGAAACCCGGAAATGACTGGAAATAACCGAAAAATGACCAATCACTGTTCTTATCACAGTTGTAATTGCAATAGTTTTATGAACTAAGCCCTGGAGGAATTTATGAAATTTATGACAAATAGCCCCCTTTCAAACGAATAAAAAATATTTGTGTAACACGAACCTTGAGCTCCGATTGAAGCGTATAAGCGATGTCCAGCGATTCGCTACTCTCAATTGGTCGAGTTAATGATCCGCCGTCCTGAGCCTTTATCAGCAAGCGTGCAAAAGACAGAGTGCCATTTTGTTGCAGAAATTTCTCGAAGACGGCTAAAGTAGCGAATTCGATTCAGATTGTCAGTGAACGGGGCATTATATTAATACTGTTAATAGTTTGAAGCAGAAAGTTAGAAAGTATTTGGTGACATACAGGACCGGATTAAGGTAAGCTTGCATCTTCTGGGGAGCCCCTTCAACAATGCGCGGAGCCCCTGAAACCCCCTTGGGGGCCCCTTTGTATCAATTAATTCTGGAGCACCGAAACTTGAACTTCTTCCGGCACCGATGACATTAATATTTATTGTTTTTGGTGCTATTTTTGCACGTCGGACTAAAATGGTATTAAGATATCATATTGATTGTAGTGGAAGCTCATATGCTACTATTTTTCAATCACCTTTTAGTTTACGTGTTTCTCAGATTTTTCAGCATTCTCTGGTTTTTAAGGTATTCCGTCATGTTTTACTATTCATTCACAAACAAGACGGCGACTTGACACAAAAGTGATCGCAGGTACAGCTGGTAAGTGGTATAGATACAGGGCTAGTTATGTTTTAACTTGCGCAACGTTGGAGTTTTGCGTACATGCGGTGTCCCTGCGCCGCCATGTAATATCAGCTGGACACGACGATCGGATATGCACCCCAGAATACAACGGATCGCAGGTCGCAGTGCGTCGCATTGTGACTGCCGATTTAACAAAAACGGCCCTTGTTGAGTCGTACACGCGGGTCTATTTTCGAGAACTACTTTATGTCAACTCGTTACCTAATTCGTCGCGACTCGGCGCGTTAGTAGGCGTGTACTCCGTTTTGGTGTTGTTGTTCTGCTCGAAGTTAAGGAGGCCAACCAACGACAAGCCGAAAAGAAGCATGACGACGATAATGACCTGCCATGGTCGTCGATTAATAAACAGCCCGAATGCGTAGAAGATTTTCTCTATTTTAGTCTCCAATTTGGCAGTGCACAGGTGCATTTTATTGAAGAGGCACTCGGACGCCTCCTCCCTGTCTCTCGAAATGCCTTTTAATGCTGAAAAAAAGAAAATTTTGTGCATTAATTCTGCAGTCAAAGTGTTTCAAAGCGCGATAGTTCATATTGCAGAATGAAAGGATGACCAAAATCAAAGCCAGCTTGATGCTGAGCCTTACTCCAACGATCAAGCGATTTATTGCAACCAGAGGGAAAATGCCTACTTCTAAGGGCAAAACTTTCGCCACAACAAAATGTTTTTCGACGAGGAAAGAAAGGGTTAGGAAAGGGAGTCCAAATTCCATGACCCTTGGCTCAGGTTCGTAGCCAGAAATCGGAAACCAGAGGGGGCAGAACCGATATCAAGGGGCAAGTCGACACTTTTCAAAGGGTGACCCATCTCTTTTTTTTTCGGAACTCCGAAAACCGGGAGGCAAAGCCCACTCAGCTACGCGCCTGCCCTGGCGAGAGGATGGACGCTGCCTATGTGGCGCAATATTGTTAAAGACCCTTGTGCGTCTAAGCGACGGTAGGGTTGTATGGCATACAATGTATGACAAGTTGTCAGTCAAAAACGGACTAAGGGGTGGTCAAAGCGACCAATCAGAGATAGGATGACAGCGCCGTGCGTGAGCAGCGTTGACAACAGCTCGGAATTTCCGGCGAGGGAGAGCACACAAAACATACGAGCAAGAGCAACCTTCCGAGGTCACGTCGCAAATGACGACTGACCAAGGCAGCGTCCTAGAAGCCAATTAGAGCTAGGTTGATGAGTCTATTGATTGTCGTTGCATCCCCAAACTCCTCTTAAACGCACAAGGGCCTTTAACCGTTACCTAATTGGTACCACACCTAAATCCCACACACCATCAGTCATATGACGCGCGTCGCGACTAAACGACTAGGCCTGACAGAACTGTTTTAAACACGAAACAATGCCCGCGGCCAGACGGGCGCCGATTTTCGCTTTTTCGATTTTTGAATTGTTGATTTATGGGGCCGAAGATGGCTGACTTTCTAAAATTTTAGGAAAAGTTCGCCAAAACAGGGTGAAAAAAATTCTCTGGAGGAGTATGGGCTTTCCAAACCCAAAGCTCGATGGTATGTCTATGACAATGTATGTCTGGACAGAGCAACTTGTCCCTTCCAGCCAGTCTGAAATATAACTGGTTCCATGGTACGTTGGCGATTTCCGTTGGCGTTGACGATTTGCGGTACGTTGGAGAAATACAACTCATTTCAGCATTAACAAGACGCCAACATCTCAGTCACAAACTTTCTTTATTCATGAAACCAGGCGCTGAAAGGCAAGTTCAGCTAATTGATCCCGAATACAAGAGACAACAGGAACTTGTGGAATTGAAGACTTTGCCAAGCATCATCATTAATAGGTGCAGTTGGAAAAATTTATAACAATTTGCTAGTTGTTTGAGAATTTGAGAAGCTTCAGTTTGACCATTACTACCGTTCTTTATGTTCAACGATTCTATGGATGATAAGGGATATTTTCTGAGTGTTTTAGGGAAAAATGACTAGTTGAGAGCATTTTATTACTTTACCAATTGTTTATTTCATGCTTTCTACTGCAGTGATGCAATGTTCCGTTTTGTACCACGCGCACATATGGCGGCATGATTTCAAATGGAATGCAGTGGAAAAGATGAAGAAACTGTCGAGTTTTGAAGGTAACAGTGTTAGCCGGAGGACAATTTACGCAAAGCTCCGCCTGACTTCATCTGGTTTTGGAGGAAGGTAACCTCCTCCACACTTTCAGTACACCAGTGATGATCACGATAAATGATCAAATTGATCACAGTTCTTTTTCTTTGTCTTTGATCTTCACGCTAGCGTGGGAAATTCTCATGATATATTCTTGCTTAGGAGAATCTTCCATTTCCAAGTCCCTGGTATTTTCGCTCATTATCGATAAACTCCTGAGATACTCCCGCTTCAGGGAATCGTCTACCTCATCGGAGTCAGTCTTCGGCAAGTCCTGACCGTCTTTTATCTTTTTGGGCGAACATTTGGAGCACAGCCAAGTCCAGTTGAAGCAGGACAAAGCGGTCAACAGCGCGGGCAGGACGACCAAGCTGTGCATCAGACCCAGAAACACCACAAGAACCACCGTTTTCTGGAAAACCGTGGCGAGGTAGGATGGCTTGATCAGCACAGGCCACATGGCAAACGCCGTCGCTAGACCACCCTGTATGGTAGGCCAACCGATCGCTCTGAACGTTTGCTCTAATCGATCGGTTGGGTTCGTCTGAAAAGGGGAGGGTAAAAATATGTGTTCGCAAAAACATTGCGAACACAAAAACTCAAAATACTGCATTTTTAAGAAATAGTAGTACAATATTACAATCCATATATTGCAATTGTGGACATCTCATACTGCAGAGAATTTGAAAAGGAAGATAGAATATTGTTTTTTAGCATCACTTACATGGATTGTAAATTTGTAGTAGTGGTAACTGATGTGTGCGGTATAGTCGACAGAGAACACGATGCTCATGAGGAGCGCAGCCAGTGACAACGGATCCAAGTCGACACCTGACAATGACAAATAGCCGAACACGCCAAAGCAGACGCTAATCACCGACAAGATGGCGCAGATGATGCTG
The DNA here is from genome assembly GCA_034698105.1 of Plectus exinocaudatus. NCBI lineage: Eukaryota > Metazoa > Nematoda > Chromadorea > Plectida > Plectidae > Plectus > Plectus exinocaudatus. The sequence goes on from JAQGAX010000518.1 coordinate 10,879, forward strand.
ATCTAGATAGATTATGTCAGTATCGACAAATAGTTGCGCCCATACCTGTAACGGGTGTCCGAGGCCAGGGGGGTCTGTACCTTCTCGGGGGGAGGAGGTCAGGCCAGGGGGGTCCGAACCCCTAGACCCCCTGGTTACAGGTATGGTTGCACCAAGTGTTGTCGTGGTACACTTTACCTTTAATTTTCCAAATTAACCGATTGGAGGTTTCAAAAACTAACCAAATACATCGTGACGCATACTGTAAGTGGGGAACTTTGGGGGAAATTAAGTCCCCAACCCGAGAAAAGTACCTGAACCCCCTCTCGCTCTAAAAAAAAACCGCAAATTCAAAAAAATTGCACAATCACGTAAAATTAATAAAAAATTTTGAATTTGCGCCCATATTTTTGCCTGAGTATGTAAATTTTTTTACCCTGATTATGATAATTTTCCTGAACCCTCCCCAACTTTCGACACCTGTTTCATGTATGGCGTGACATTGTTTATGAACGGCCCTATGTGCAGTATTTTGACATCAACGTGTCAACATAAGTATAACGGGTGCCCGAGGCCAGGGGGGTCTCGGAGGGAGGTACGGTATCTTCGTGTCGGGATTTCCGCGGTAATTCAAAAAAATCGCCAAAAATTTATCAGCCACTACGTGGCGAAAATGTTTTTCTGGACTTTCTCGTTGGGGGGATAGGGGGTCCGACCCCCTGGACCCCCCCCCGATTACACCTATGCGTGTCAATGCTTACCACATTCGGAATAAATAGTACGCAGACGATGACCATGCAGATAATGCCCATCGGTACGTTCTGATAAAGGGTCTGGTTAAGCAGTTCAGCCTGATCCACAAACGGAATTCTTTCATTGTAAACGCTCGCTGCCATGTCGGTATAGTTGTTGGCTATGACGCGCCATTCGGCCAGAATAGGAATCATGTCCACGAAGTTGACAACCGTTGTAAAACCTGAAGACACACATGATGCAGAGATGGTAACCGGGTTCTCGAAGCCCCAGAAAAGACCAGGAATTTCCTGAATTTGATGATTTCCGGGAAATCCCTGTTGCAAATGAGAAGCAAGCAGCATCACGTACAGACAGACAGAAAGACGGATAGACAGTGCCGTCCTCTATTGCCTCCTTCGGCGGTTCAAAAAGCTCGTTACATGAACAAGTTAGTTAAATAAAAAGAATTGAAGTTTGTGTGTTACTAACCAGTGGTCACCATGAATTCTTTCACACAGTCGGGATGATTGTGTGCAGTGTCACATTAGACCATATATCACATATACTGTAGGTGACGTCACAATTAACACTGGTTTTACCTGAACGAAGTGCCGACGACGAATATAATGATGAAAGCGATTGATCCGCCAACATAAGGAGCTGTTTCCTCGCCCATTCTTTGTACCTCTTCATTGACCAAGTTGTCGCTTGTTAGTCCCGCTGACAAATGAGATTACCTATGCCAAATATGATGTATTAAGTTTCCGCAGTGACTGTGACTTCGATGCATTTTAACGACCTCATAAACGTTATCTCCTCTAACAATACTCAATGAATATACTATGGTTGAAATCCCACCATCTATACTGAGTTTGTGACACTGAAACGAACATTCATTTTCTGAGAAAAATATGTCTGATGAAGCAAAAAGAATGTCTGATGAAAGGGGGTTTAAAATACGAAAAATGCAAAAAGAAGAATAAACACTGCTGACAATGCCGACTCTGTCATATTAACATCTCATAACAGAGGTTCATACCTCTCCGAAGAAATCAGTTTCAGCGCTTCTTTCTCCCACATCTTCACGACATCTTCGTAGCCCTTCTTGACGACGAAGAAATACTGCAACACCGCCGTATCGAAGCTCTCAATCTACAAAGCTACTTAATCTACAAAGAGACAAAAATACTTATGCATGAAATAAAATGAATAAATTCTTGCTCAATAAAATTTCTAGATCAATGAAAATTCGACGTTGACTTTATTTGACCAATCAGTAGAGACAAGATTTTAGACTACATTAAATCACATCCAGTATGTCTAAAATTTTAGCAAAACATTCTGAGGGGCCACGTAGTGATAGAAAAATTTTGAGGTTCACACTGAATAGAAAAGGGAGTCGCGCGGCTTCCCTCCCCCCCCCGACCACAGTCGGCCTCTGCCTCGCTCACTTCCTTCGTGGCATTGTTCAGTGTCACACCAAAGACGCTGTCAGCTACAAAAAGGCGGAGACCGAAATTGTTCATGACTGGGTAGGTCGGTTTGTTCAAGCCCAACTGGAACATAGTGAGCACCAAAGTAAACGGCTTGTTTTTGTCGCAGTACGGCTCGCACATGTCGGAGAAACTGTAGTTACGACCATCCTTCATCACCTATAGCAGCGTACGATATTAGCAGTTATATACTATATCTTCGGAAATAGAGGAACACGCGAAAATAGGAGTACAATCAGATTAAGGCGCACGAGAAAACCGGAAATCAGCGAAAATAACCGAAATTGACTAGAAATAACCAGAAAATGATCAATCACTGTTCTTCCCACAGAGGTGATTACAGTTGTAACAGCTGTTTTAATTACAATAGTTTTATTAAATAGGCCCTGGAGGGTCATACCTTTCAAACGACCAAAAAATATTTGACTAACACGAACCTTGAGCTCTGATTGAAGTGTGCGAGCGATGTCCAATGATTGGCTGCGCTCAATCGGTCGAGTTAACGAACCGCCGTCGTGAGCCTTTATCAATAAGCGTGCAAAAGACAGAGTACCATTCTGCTGCAGAAATTTCTCGAAGACGGCTAAAGTAGCGAATTCAATTCACAGGGTCGGATGAGGCGGCGGGCGGGGCGGGGCGTCATATTGATACTATTATGTAAAGTTAGAAAGTATTCAGCGACATTAATATTCAGTGTTTTCGGTGCTGTCTTTGCAAATCGAACTGAAATGGTATATGTCGGCATCGCTGCGCCGAACAGAACTAATTGCCTGGGTCGTTCGCTAGGTCTTTACACGCCCATTCACTAGGTATTTACACGGCCACCTACAAGGTCATTTCCTCGGCTATCTATTAGGGCATCACCGGTCACTGTTCCGTAGTGACCAGTATAAAATGATCTGACAACGCAGACTAAGAGTCGGTTACAACTTACGTGGTTCTGTTATTATTACGTTAGCAGTATACTTCAGTCAAAGGATTCACATCCAAATACTGTACATTTACCGTATTGATATGCAAGTTATCATATATTAATTCTTGTACATTAGAAGCACATGTGCAACTAGCTTTCGATCACCCGATCCATTGTATTTCTCAATCATGTTTTAGGTTCACGTGTTTCTCAGATTTTTCAGCTTTGCCATTATATTTTACTTTTCAGTAAGAAGCGATCCCGCTACATGACACAAAAAGGGTCGCAGATGCAACAGGTGTTGGTGCGACAGTAGCTTATGTTTTTTGTTTACGTAACGTTGAAATTCCGCGTACACACGGTGTCCCTGCGCCGCAATGTAATATCCGCTGGGCGAGACGATCGGATGAACACTGATCGCCGTAGAATACAACGGATCGCCTGTCGCAAAGCGTCGCAAAGTACGCAGCATTGTGACTGCCGATTTTACAAAAATGGCCCTTGTTTTGCAATACACGCGGGCCTATTTTCGAGAATTCCGTTGTGTAAACTCGTTACCTAATTCGACGCGACTCGGAGCGTTGGACGGCGTATACTCCGTTTCGGTGTTGTTGTTCTGTTCAAAGTTAAGGAGTCCAACCATTGATAAGCAGAAAAAAACATGACGACCGCTATGACGTGCCATGGTCGTCGATTAATAAACAGTCCGAATGCGAAGAAGATTTCCTCTATTTTAGTCTCCAATTTGGCAGTGCACAGTTGCATTTTCTTTAAGAGGCACGAAAACGCCTCCTAGTCGATTCTCGGAATGCGTTTTAGTGCTAAAAAAGAGAATTTTGAGCATTAATTCCGCAGTCAAAGCAATTCGAAGCGTGATTGTTCTCAGACGTCCGCTATGCATGCAAAAATTGCATTCTCTGTTAATAAAAATCGACCACAACGTGAGATTCAGATATTCTTCACTGAATATGAGCGAAGTATGAATTAACGACCCAAATCGGAGCCAGCCTGGGTAGCTAAAGACCTAGCCTTAAAGCGCTTCAGTGCAACCAGTCGGATGATGCCTACTTCTTATGACACCCTCCTCGCTATCGTGCCCGCTCGTGTTAGCGTGGCGTGTTCACAGAATGCAAAGGTTGCCTTCACAATTTTCAATAAAAAGCAGAAAAGAGCGTAAGGCATAACTCTCCTTGACTGAAATATGAGCGAAGTGTGGAATGACGACAAAATCCGAGCCAGCCTAATGATGGATTTCGTTTAGATACACCAGGACCCCTCATGCGCCTACTTCTGTAGCACTCCCCTATAGTACTGATTGTTTTCTAGCGCTCCATCCTTCAGAACAGTCTACACAATAGATAGCTAGGCTTGACGGTCGGTATCATCCAGGCGCGACGCTAGAAACCAATATTTGGGGAGGAATATCCGAAAGACATAAGAAATGCTCCCTTTTTTGCGCCTTTATTCATGGAATTCACAATTTATGGGGACAATCCAAAAGACGGGATTTTCAGTACCGTCCGTCCTAGCACCACGCCTGGTACTATCAAAACATCGCCGGAATACTGAAATGAACCGCACGGTATCAACACTTATCTTGTTAATCGAAGAATGACTGTAAAAGATGAGTTCTTCAAATAACAATGGCAAAAACGTCAACACAATTTACGTGGTCAAAACGTCAGCATAGCGGGAACCGGTATTGCATGCAAACGAATCGTGGAATGTTCTCCAAACAACACCCACATACAAAGGCCTAGGCCGTAAATGGCGCTTATGGCGCAACACATGGCCGCATTGTGGCTGCCAAGACCCTGAGGCCGGAAATTCCGGGTGGGCCTCTAGCATGATCAGGATAACGCCGCATGCAACATTTCTACGTGTTTTTAACGCCGCAGGCGCAAAGCTTTGTTGCGCTTGCTTCGCCGCACACGAAAATTTGACATGTTTTTCGCGCCGCAAGGAAAAATATTTCTTCACAGACCGCTTATTAAAACTACG
>JAQGAX010000519.1:0-15997 GCA_034698105.1 Plectus exinocaudatus
ATACGAACTTTAAGCGCGATTTGAAGCCGATCTAAGCCGCTTTGGCAAAAATAAAATCGATTTCCGTAATCTCCATATCCAATTTAGCATTTAGCCGTAAAGTTTTTTTTTTCACTTCAGGGTCCCTTTAAGCGGTTTCCACTTATCCGGTTTTGACTGTATTCAATAATCCAGCAGCAATAAAATCAATAATATTAGATACGGCTGAGGCGTAAGACATAGCCAGCTGGACACAGATCTCAGCGGCTCCCGTTTAACGAAATAAGCTCATGACTTTCAGTTTTCTTCATGCTTACGTTGCGAGTTTTTCCTTGCATTCCGCTCGCCATGCGTCAGTCGTGGGGGAAGCAGAACCAAGATGACAACACGCTACTAGAAGCACCGTGAACAAGGCGAAGAAGGCAGCTGGCATCGTTTTCACTGAAACTGATTTGTGTTTAAACAATGGGTTATGCTGCGCACGCTTTGGTCAGTTGCGAAATTCAGATCTCAAACTATTCAAAATTTAAAATATTACAGCCCCCCTTGGCCGATTCTGTTTGCAGATTAGTGCAAAAGCAGATTGGTCATACATTATGGACAGTGTTGCAGTTAAAGTTATCGTTCAAGCACTTAACGCTCCACTGAAATACGCACTACCAAAAGATTCGGACAAAATTAGAAAGGACTGTCTATAACAAGAAAGGGAAGTATTCTTGCAAAAATGATTACGAAGTAATTTTTTTGGTACTAACTGTAGCAATTCTAACTGCATGGCATCGCAGTTTCGGGAAGAAATCAGAGGAATAGAAGAACGAAAATTATGACCGGAAAATATCTAGAATCCCTTTTTGGCTACTACTGTCAGTTGCTGGATTTAGGTTTGCGCAAAAATTTTGGCGAAACATCCTAACGAACAGAAATTATATATTCACTATTTAGTCTTTCGACTAGGCACCTTTAGAGGTGAACAACGTAATAATGTGCCTCTCTCAAGTAGGAAGTTCCACATAAACCTCTCGTGATCTATTTAGGTCAGATACATCGAGATTAGAGACTCGTGTGAAGGAAGATAATATCGCAAATATAAACGAAAAGATGATTCAAATATCGCGTAGTTTGTGTCGGCATAGCAATGCCGCAATATGATTTGTGATCCATGCGATCCGTAATTGTTAGGCGTAGATCATAGACATGCCGCAACAGGTTTTAACTAGACCTTCTATTCATGGCCGCTTTCACAATACCGCTTTACAAATGCCACTCGTACTTATGCAACCCAAACGTAGTTTGCATGTCGGTTAAATCATTTACATTGGTTCTGTTGAGTCCCATCTCTACGTTAGTAGTGTACACATAGAAACAGACTACAGTACACTTACAGTTTGTGGTGCGGAAAAGTGTAAATTTAGAGCCTAGTGATTAGGGTTTAGCGTAGAGTTTAGTGAATATAAAGTGAAGAGTCAACTAATACGAGGAGAAGTTGATAACTTTCATATCGACGCTCAGCTAGGCTTCTATTTTTTTTAAAACAACGCGTAAAACTGTACCAGTAAGTTTCCCAGTGCTCGCGATTGCCAGTATTACTTGCACTCCGTTAGTTATTGATTGCGAATAGTGATGCCACAATAAATAATCTTACGATAAAGGCGCTACGATACGATCTATTTTGGTTCGAGAATTTGGTGGTACGATATGATAAAATATTCTTTGATTAACACATTTTGATCAATGCGAAAATTATCGTATTGCATTGTATATTCTGATAAATTTATCGTATTCTGGCGCCTCTTACAGACACTGTTCTCTATTGCGCTTATTTATTGCATGTTTGCTGAAACAATTCAAATGAATGACCTGCAACGTCCCCTGTTTCAAGCTTGTCAGAAATTAATAACTGAACACGCCATATTCCTGTGAATGCATGTTGCTAATTAGTGCGACGCGTAATCAGACCTCTGTTCACACTTGTTGATGAGTTGATGAGGAAGTACGGAGAAGTATAGGTACGTGACAATTTTCCATGTGTTTATTACCGACGAACAATAATTTAGTTTGGCAGTTGGCATGCAGCCGTATGCAATAATATGTAACATTTTTAGCTATTTCAAAAATAGAACATTGACAAAGAAACTGGGGCCTATTCCACTAAAGGGCAGCCGCTGAGATCTGTGCTCAGTTGGTTGCGTCACAAGCTAAAGATATGATGTCAGATATGGCTCAGTTATGAGACTCAACCACACAGATCTCAGCAGCTGCTCTTTAGTAAATAGGTCCTTGATTGTGTTGCCAAATTATTTCAGCAGAGCCGTAATTTGGTGTTGTACCAGGCGCGTAGCTAGGGGGGGACGGGGGAATCCCCCCGTCCTTCGGGTTTCCCCCCCCCCGTCTTTTGGGTTTTTTCCCCCTAAATTGTGAATTCCACGTACAAAAGTACGAAATGGTATGGATTTCCCCCCCCCGTCTTTTGGATTTCCCTCCCCATACACCGGTTTCTGGCTACGCGCCTGAGTTGGAACCAGTCAGAGAAGATTTTTAGATTGAGGTCTTGTGATTGTAGTGTAGTTCAGTAACCCCGTCGGCGCCTCAATTGCCCAGACTTTTTAATAGCCCAGTTCAGAACACATTTTTTATATTGCGTGGAGCTCGAAAGTGTTCATAAATCATAACCCTGAATTCATTTTGTGGAATTCTATCTGACTGACTACAGCATACCAATTACAGACTTTAATATGAAATAAGGAATGTTAAAGAAAAATAAGGCACGTCAATGCTCGGCAATGAAACTTGTAATTGAAAAACTTTCATTAGCTATTGATAGAACGTCAACCAGCAGGAAATGTGGGCACTAATAACGCTTCCCATTCAATCATCGAACACTATGAACAAGGCAGAAAATGCAACTCATCCGCAATAAAAACATAGTTTGCTATTCATCTCTACACGGAGCAAGAAACTCTAAAGAGAACAGAGAAGAAGCAGCAAATTATGGACACGTAATTGCATCGCTATTCAGAGCAGTCAGAAGCAGAGAATCGTCGAATCTAACGCTGGAGACGAACTATTACAGGTCTTTCCTTTTAGCCGTAAAAGCCATCCATCATATGCTTTGGGCCATATGACCGCATCGATATGATTATATGACGATTACAGTCGAGCCTGGGGCATAGAAGGCCCGGATGTAACAGCAGCCCGCAGAGACCTATTGAATTCTTGTTCTATGTTCGAATATATAATTGAACCCGGATGTAAGAGAACTCGCGCATAAGAGCCTTTTCTCAATTTCCCAAATGCTGCTCTTATATCCGGGGTCGACTGTAATCGGTACCATATTTATAGTTTAATGTCTGCTGTACGGTCGTTCGTTGCCGTTGTGTCCGGCAGCAGGACTGTACTTTTGTACTTTCTGACGCTTAGCCCGCTATAGTGTGTCGCCCGTATTTATTTTACGCTGCTCACTCTGTGCTACCGTCGCGTCGCCCGTCACTGTATGAATGCATATCGTAAATGCGTACGGTTACCTTGACTGTTACTGTTTCAACTCGCTACGTTAACTAGCCCAGCCCACGACTAACGCGTACTGTTCTCCTTGCCTACATAATCTGTACATCTTTATGACAGCAGTTCATTCGTCTTTTGCATTCGCGTCTGTTCCGTACGCTGCGTTCGTCCCACCTCCCGCCCTTCCCTTCGCTCTCTCACTCATCATGTCTTGCGGTCCCGAATAAACTACGGCATTTGTGGCGTTATTATACCCACACGCACAGCATCGGCTCATGCTGTCCGGACTCAGTGACAACCGATTTGGTAAGCGACGTCGCGTCGCGATGATCTGCAAAGGTGTCGCACCTGTGGCTGGGGGTCGATACCGACTCGTTTCTTGGCGAAATCGTACGCGTCCTTTTCTCATCGTCCGCACACGTTGCAATGTATCGCAATTGTAATAACGCATCAGCCATATTGCAATCCTGCGCTCATAGCGCTCGCCTCTATAATTCGCTTGCCTCTATCTACTCGACGATGGGGAAAACGTTCTTAAAACAGAGGGAAGTTTGCAATGCACCGGCGCTTATGTTTTACTGTAAGAGAACTGCAGTGGAACGTCACTGCTGACATTCGAAATACAATAACTGCATCTCCAAGTGGCAAACTGCAGCTGCATATGATATCCAGTGCAAACCTATAATATTTCCATAGTCACACGTGCATAAACGTATCATAACCCTGATCTAACCTTTTGGTCGGACAGGTTTGAGCGAAATAATTACAATTGTGCAGCCCCAAAGAGCTCATGCGAGAAGTTCTGCAATGTGCAGTTGTGTGTAGTACATCTTCAGTGCATTGATGCGATTGCATTTGTTCACAGCTGTTACAATGATGGTGGAATGCGTGCATCAGAAAGATAGCGATTGTTCTCTGATCAGATCTTCAACTGATGAGTGTTGCACAGATGTTTGAAGCAAAGTACCACTTGCAAGCTTGCAGAGCGAAGTCCATGCGTTATGTGGCTCAATTTAGCAGCATGCTTGGCCACAAAAAATCGTTCGATTGTAGCAACTGACGATTGCTTAGTCAGCATTCCGCCCAATCCCCATTCGTAATTGATGCTCCGCCCAATTCCTGCTTGCAAGCTTGAGATCAAAGTCTTTTGAATTATGGACTTACGGACGCGTATTCCTCAGTAGTATGCCTCAGAGTAGCTTGGACCCCTCCAAAGTAGTGCAGTTCCACCGAAAGTACCACGTCCGAAATCTACTTATACGCCACATTCAAATCTGTAAAATTCACAAAATTATTGCACAAACTAACTCATCATTCCAAAGAAACAATGCAATACATCGCTCACTATTGCGTGTGTCCATTTATCCTGTTAAATAATGCTGCTTTCTATTAGCTTCGTTTAAAATTCCGTCTTCCATTGCCCTAGCCCAGTGTAAAGCAAACAATAAAGCCGTCGATAGTACGTATACAGACAAGACAGAGTTAGCCAGAAAAGTATGCAGCACCCATGTCCCACACGCTTACGCTCAAAAGTAACAACTTGTATGCGACAGCAGTACGGTTAGCGCAAGGTTTCTGAGAGCAGCGCTTCAAAAAGCACACACATTCGTCAGAATATTTTCGATTTTGTACCCCACTAAATGTCAATCCGCGGTCAGCTCAGATTTTTCGACGCGGATCGACCCACTTAGGGATACATACCCCATACCCCTTACATACCCCATACACACCCCATACTGCTCAGTTTGCACACTGTTATAAAATAAGCACCACAAAAACTTTGCATGTGTCGGCGAAATGCTAATAAGCACAAACCATTTCAAATCCTCGAGTACTTCACAGCCAGCTGCGATATTTGCGCAACGATGCTTCTTCGAGTTCCATCGAAGGTCTACTGCTACTGCAGTCCTCAGGATCTACTTGTTGTTCTATAGAATTCGCACTATACGCATCGTTTACAATCCGGGTCTGTTCTCAGCCATTGACTTGTACCATGCCGTACTATCCACGTGCAAACTTGCAAGATCACCTCATCATCGAGTCGTTCGATTTGCGGTACCATGTGCATGCTTTCCCGCGATAATATCCTTTATTGCAAAGTCCGCACGGTACAGTTGCGCTATAATGACGCAAATGATCTCGGGTGTGGGGCTACTTAATACGCTGCTCGATTAGAATAGTCACTGTCGACACAAAGTTGTCTCTTCGGACACTTGCTGCTGTCTAACAATAGGTAAGCCCTGATAACTTAATTAATTTTGTACATGAAGTAAAAAATATGGTAACCTGGTTTGCAAATTGTAATAACGAGATTTACTTTAACGTTGGTCATGCAGAAATTGTGTGGTTGAGTGTTAACTTGGCTAGTCCGCTGGACATGCGCAAGTAAAATATCTAAATATTCAATCAATCTTTATTATTTCAGCCACGTGCATCAATCCAATCATCATGTACAACTTCAACAAAATGATGCTGGCCTTCCTCCTCGTCGTCGCAATTTTGACCATCAATATGGTCAGCATCGTCGATGCTGGAAAGACTCCATGCAGTAAGTGTGCTGTTCAATGGACCCTGAAGTGAAAAATTTAGTTAACTTCGTCTGATTTAATAATTGATGAGGCTTCCAAAAAGTAACATACTTTTTCGTAAGGTTGAACCCAGCTACTGAACACGATCAGCTATATTATTGCGCAAAGGCATAAAAAATCCTATCAATCGTTTCGAGACGCTATTAATTCAGTGCGACTTCAGGTACGCTTCTGGGAAACTAGAAAAAAATCACTTTCAGACAAATTTAAAATGAATAAACGAGAACGAAGCTTGAGCTTAATTTTATTTCACTTGCACGTTGGCGTTTTTCACGCAAAAACGGCTACTTTCAGGCCAAAAGACCATGATGCTTCAGTGCCTCTCCTGCTTTGGCGCCGGATGCAGGTGGTCTAATGGCATGTGCAGTGGCAACTTTGTTTGCTAAGGAGGTTGCGTAGTACCACACAGATATACACAGACATCGCACGTATAATGTTATCTGCAACCCTTAATGGTGATTGGGTAGAACGCTTCTGTGTCTGAATTTCTGATGCAACGTGCTGTTTTTCTCTGTGATGATTTTGGTGCAGTTCATTTGAAAAAAATGCTACGTTAATAAAACTGGAGTGATGCACTACTGATACTGCACTTGTACACTGCACTACGACAGCTCGCCTAGTCCAATTGCATGCCCTAAGAGCATTGCGCTTGGAAAATGAGCGGTTATCAAAGTGCCATGCCAAAGCTTCTAGATCGGTGCAGAGAGGGCACGACTATCGGTGGTCTAGAATAGGGATGCTTTTAGAAAATTACTAAATACACTGGACATTATTGGATCTTAGAGACTTTAGGTGTATACACCTCTAAGCTGAGATGATGTGCCCTCGTCTGGTAAACGAGTCTCTTTATCAGCATACAGGGACTTCACGCCAAAAAGGCCGCCAAAGCTGGGCCTTGGGTGCCCAAGACCTACGGAGTGCTGGAAAATGCACTAATTTTCGCCATTCATACCATAATTGTTCAAAAATATCGCGGGGCGCTGCCCCACTTCCCGCTGGGGGCCATTTTGAGCGCGCCCACAGACCCTCCAACCACGGCTTAAGGCAGCATGTCGTGAAATAATATTCCGGTGTTAGGAAAGTTCAACTCCAACTTAGCAAAAGATTTTTTAGAAAAATGAATAAATAATAGATCCTGCGACGAAAATCGACGTTTTATAGGTATATTTTAAAAACGAAAGCATTTTTCTGCCGATCATTTTCCTTTCTTTTATGTGTACTTCTTTTAATTCAATCAATTTTATCGTCTGCGAAATGAATACTGAGAAAAATCCTTTGCGTCAATTGATGCTTTACAAATTCTGGCAAGGAAGCACGGCAGCGGCGGCGACTCGAAGCATATGCCGAACTGAAGGGGAGGGGCTGTGGAACGACACAATTGTGCGAGTTCCGCTGTGGTGACAAGCGGCTCGAAGACAAGCCACGGTCTGGACGACCCTCGGTCCCTCTGGATGACCCTGCTGTAGAGCCGTTTTACAGAGCAGTTTGGGTGCTCGAATGTGACACTAACCAATCAGCTCCATTAACTCGGCTTCGTCAACACACGCGGTTGAAAAGTGCCGCATCAGCTCACTCCACAGCAGAAAGAAAGGAGGATCGAATGCTGCACAGATTTTGCTAGCCATCTATGAATTCCATCCAATGCTGAACCAGATCATCACTTACGACGAGAAGTGGGTCCTATGGCTCCAGCCAACCAGACCAGGAGCAGAGCCAACGCCGAGAAGAGATCCACACGGCAAGTAGACAATGCTGTGTGTTTGGTGCATACCTATAACCAAATAGGCTTTATAGGACGCCAGACACGATCTCATTGCCCGTTATCCATTACCACGAAATTGCTCGTTCTTATTGCATATGCAATTAGGCGAGCCTTGCGAGCTTGTTGCTTCTGGTGATTGGCAAAATTCGCGACGGGGCATGGCCGGCCCCTGGGGGTCATAATGCAAAATTCCATGCCTGCTGTTTTTTGCATGCGCCATGTACAGCATGTTTTTCAACTTATATTGCGTTGGCAAGCGATGTTTGATTTAAAATTCAGTAGTTCAGACGTTGGGCTTGCTCAATAAACCCAGAAAAAATCAATCAGAATTCTTGCACTCACGGATTAGGACCCTAAAATTACGATACTGAGTGGATCCATAAGCAAGCAAGCAGAAGAGTGGCACAAGAACGCTACATTATACAATGGCACTGGACTGATACAATGACGTGACGTTCATATAGCAACATCGAAAACATGTTATGTAGCAATAGAACATTGTGCTGGGGCATGCTGCATTATTCTGCAAAAATAAAATTTACGGATTTCAAGAGCATGCCGTGAAATATTTCTGCCACAGATATTTCACGAGTTTGCTTGCTCTCTCGGTGGTTCAGTTTCTTTATTCTTAACACGAATACAAAAAAAACAGTTCCAGGCGGAACCGTCCGCGCCGACAGGGGCCTGGGGGTTTATGAGGGGTTATATAACCCCCAAGGGGTCCGATAGGATTTGGAAAAATGAGTTGGGGGTTATGAGAAAATTTTCAATGAGAAGGGGGAGTACAGTGTTTTTCAGAGACCGAAAATTGGCCTGGCGATTAAGACCTTTTTTTAAAAACAGAAAAAGGTCGCCAAGACGGGGCGAAATTTTTTTTTGCTATAATAAGGTACTCAAGCCCTTTGGTCATCCTATTGGGGGTTATATAACCCACCCAGACAGTCGACCATAACCCCCAAGCCCAAACCGGTGCCAATGCCTGCGTCCGCGTACTTACCGACCAGTACGACCACATGGTTATAGGAATGTTGCTGCCGCTTTTACAGGGCGCAATATCGGCGCAAAATAATACTGCCCACTTGTCAGAGAAAATTGGCTGCCCTTATCGTACGAAATGGTGATCGATTCTAGAACACATGCAATCAGTCACTCACGGCGCCTTCTAAGCTTATTGCTCTTGCTGATTGCATGTATTTCGCAATATTTCGCGTCAGAGCAGAAGGCAAACTCTTCGAGTCGCATTCAGAAGTTACGTATATCTGATGCTTGGACAACATTATGGGACAATTCGTTTTGCACACTTGTTATTGTATCGGAAAAGAAAGTTCGTTGTGCACAGGATTAACGTAGTATATTATTTTCGATCATGCAATTCCAGGGTGGCAGAGAAGTCTGTTTCTATGACTAAAGGCGGCTTCACAGCAAAAGCCAGCACTTTTCCTCATCAGAACAATGCGTTTATTTATTTCTGTGATACTCGACCTTTGTTTGATCCTGGTCAGTTGCGGTCAAAATAGAGATCACGTTAACAAGAAACTATATTTTCCGTAGGTTCGTAAATATTTGTAAGAACTGCACGTAGTTCAAACAAATTTCCGACTTTTCTACGGCTAAACTCCAATACATCATAAGCCAAACAGTAGCAAGACAGCCAATGATCTATATCAGATAATGATAAATACGAGACAGTAGAAGACACAATCACTACGATAGAACAACAATTACTTTCATGGGATCCGATGACTACTTCTTTTTCGCTGGAACAACTCTTTTTGACGTGGAATGCATCGATAGATCGATCCTGTGTCCTCCAAAAGCCGCCCCCAACGCACTGCTGCAATTAAATTCAGGAAACAACGGCGATAATTTTGGATGGGGCGCGCGAGGACGAAACAAAACTGTTCGTAATGGCGTCAGACTGAGTACGCCCAGATTTAATACTTATGACAGCAGTCGAATGAGTCATACTACGACTAGTTTTCTCATTCGTGAGCCTCTGCTTAAGGCAGCGCTTGCAAAATTTGGTAATAGGTGACATTAAGGACAGTAGTGCCTCACGATATGGTCGCATGGTGAGCAGAATAACCAAGCACGTATACACCGAGGACAACAAATAATTCACCCCATTCACTTTGACCAAAAAATGGGAGATCGGGTTGTTATCGATATCATCTTGAGTAAAAAGTCCGTAAGTAATACACATTGCGCACACGTATTGAAAACCTTTGTCAAATATTGGTACAATCGTTTGAATTATAATCGCGTAGAGAACGGCGCGAGATTCTTTCAGTCGACGCTTGTCCGCTATACTCGTCATGACACTCAAATGCTTCCTGAGTATACAGTAAATTACAGCGCTCAGAACGATAGACATTATCCAAGGTAGCAGATAGGTAACGCTTGTAATGAAGGTTTGCAGAGATGAAGAAAAAGATAACATGTCAAACAGGCGGCCATCAATGGGCAAGAGAATCAAATAACACAAGGAGCAATAAAAAAAAATCAAGCGCGGTGTCATAAATCTTTGATAGTGAGTTGGCAATGCTATCGCCATCCAACGGTTCAGTACAGTGGCTAATAGCGTAGTCATTGCTGCGTAATCGCCCAATTTTCCTCCTAACTCCTGCGTAAAAATTTCCATGAACACTGACATCCAAAGAGGGGGACTGCCGCTAAAAAAATACATGTTAATAAATTTAACATGTCCCATAATTACGGCGTATATGAGATTGAAAATGAACAGAGTCGATGAATTTAGAAAATTGGCAATAGCCTGATTCAAGATGAACCATTTGTAGTCGCCGGTGATGTGTTTCTTGTCGAAGGTGAGCCCTATGACAAGCGCACACATGATCATGCCCAGGGGGTAGCACAGCATTACATCCCAGTTTTCTATAAATCGCTCTGTCCATGTGTCTCCTTCATTAGGGTCATCGTAGTAGTATTGATCGTATTCTGTTTCATTGCTGGGAGATACTGTAGATTCAGTCGAATTGATAGAAGACATGTTTTTGCTCTCTTGGACGTTTGAATAGCTTGTTTTGCTTCCGCTCTAATTTGCTTTGAAATCTGAGTTGAATGAATTGATCTGCAAATATCACTATGCACGGCGCAAAAAAGTAAAACCACTGGATATTTCTAACGAATAAATGAATATACCGTAAACAAAGATTTTAAATGCAAGGAATAGGTCCTGATTCTACTCAAAAGAAACACACTCATTCTGTTCGGTATAGATAACGTTTCTGACTAAAGTTTACGCTAAACAAAACTCTTAAGCTTAGTATGCAATACGTATATCGGTGTTGGCAATAAAAACAAAAAACATGTCTGTATCGAATGCAAAGAATTAATGAAAGGAAACTTTTCTTTGCAGAATCAAAATTCAAAGGAACGTTACTTTATTTTTAGTAGCTTGGAAGTTGCTTGTTAAAGGTACTGATTATTCTGCTTGACTTCGGCAAGGTTTAATTTTTGTAGAACGTAAGACGTATAACTGTCCCAATGAACAGATTCTAAACAGAATCGTCGACGCGATATCACGGCATTTATACGTTTGGATAAGACAATAGCGACAGCAGCCGCGACCGAATCCACGAATAACACGGAAGTCTCTTTCAAATATTCCTGTAGTCAGTAAACAAAAGACACAAACATTACAATAGTGCTGCAAATAGTTGCTTTTGTGCTAAACTTGAGCGTTTTGTTCGAAAATGTTTCAGAAACACATTTATCCTATTATCAAACTCGAGATCCTGCCCCCATATCTAGGGTCTTGTCAAAAGTAAATCATAACGTTAATCCCTTTTCTAAATCTGGTATTGTTCATCCGGTAATCAATCATATACGTGACTTATTTAGATCACCAGAGATCTTTCGTTTGCAGTTTGGTCGGCAAATATAAGGTAAAGTCTATCTTTGTGTCTACCATGCATCCTCCTAGATCTGGCCCTGTCTGTTACGGTTTCCGAGCTGGCAAGCGAGTCTACAGTGTCATAGTTAAACTATGATTGGATATGTGATATTCAGCTATCCATTCCAAACGATACATGTATTGTTGTACAGCATATAAAAGAGCAAGATAGGCCTATAATTTAAGTATGTAGCTAACAAATAGAATTATTCATAAATTACATCACGCAGTTTCCGGCAGTTTTTGCCTGCTCCTCCTATCACGCTCAAATCAATCGATATCTATATGCTACAAAGTTTGTGAGTTCAAAAATTATTTATTAAGTAATCGTTTTGTCCCCTGAAGCTGGGTCACATTAATGCGAAAACCAAAACGTACGTTCGTTAAGTAATTGATTCTTTCGTCTGCACGGGTTCCTTCTTTTGTCGCTGCAGCGATATAGCATGTGTATGTGAGCGCGCTCAGAAAAATCATGGATCAGATTTATACGTGCTACATGTAATCTAAACAAATATTTACGAATCTGGATATTAAATTAAATTGTTGTTTGCGTACGCGATCTCTGTTTCGGCAGTAATAAACGAAGATCGAACAAAAGCAAATATTTTATACTGGATTATTGCGGAAATCAGTTATTGCATTTCTCTGATCAGAATAGATCTGTCTATTCTTTCTGCAATCTTTCATTCAGAAATGGAGCAGACTGCTTCATCTTACTCGCAAACCTGTAACGGGTGTCCGAGATCGGGGGGGGGGGGGTGGGAGGGGTAGGCCAGGGAGGTCCGATCCCCTAGACCCCTCCTGGTTACAGGTATGCTTACTGGGTTTGCATGTCAAGAATGATTGAATATTGGGTCCAATTTCGATTTACTAATCATTATTCCCTTGATATCCCAAAATTAAATTTATCAACAAAAATTTCAAGAAAACTTTAAGAAACCATCTGATTGTGCCCTGCAAATATAAGTGAGTATCTTAGAAAGGGAATGACATAATATCGAAGAAACAGTAGTCGAATTTTCACACACCGTAAAACATAATAATACTTCAGTTTCCAATACTATTATCGCACTGTTGAAAATATTGATTCAATGTTATGAAGGCTACGTATGAATACTGTACAAACGATAAACACAAAATAGTTACCTTAGTGGTATAATTTTGTCTATAAACTGTAATTTATTCATTTCATTATATAAAAATGAGGCTGAAAGGGTTTGAAAGCGAAATAGCAAAGAAACGAACATTTTTGCAAAGTAACCAAAAATAAAGCGACATGTCGTTTATTGAAAATTTTATGCTGTTTGATTCTCTGTAGCTTGCGCGGCAATGAGCAACAATAAGCTACAGCCCACGGGCATCAACCGTTCTTATAATATCTGATATCCCCGAAGCAATTCGATGAAATATCATGAAACACGTAATTGCCAACGGGTGTTTGTGTCAGTGAGTAAAATTAGGAATACATATGTTTGTCTTAATTTGATTTGCAAAACAGTGACAGCGGAAATCCTGGATCAACTCTTTTAGAGCTTCAGCCTTGCGTACGGCACATGCATTTCTTTTGTCTGAGCCGCTCTTTTATCTGATAGAATTTAGATCCAAGCAAACAAAGCAGTCTTGAGCAAATGTTCAAGCAGAGTCGAAATGAAGGGAAATTACCTGCAGACTAGACATGGGCACGAAGATGTAACCTCTCAGGGGTCTTATACCTTCGAAAAATTCAGTGGACGCATGAAACATTTAAAACAGTGAACGGGATTCTCATCGAATTAAAGTGCGAAAATGTGTATAAACCGGATTGACATCATCATCTTTTCAAACTAACACGGCCAGGTACGGGCAGCCCGATTCATAATTTGAATACAATTGCATACATGTACTGTAGATAATCTTAATTAGATAAGAAAAATATTTTAAAAGAAATTGCAGTGATATTTCTGAAGCAATCGCTGTATCTGATTCTCGACTTATTATTATCGAAATAAAGAGATCACATCGTATGAACAAAGAGCTAAGCTTATTGGAGCAACATGCAATATTTGTTCAAATATACAGGAAGCAATAAATGCGAAATATCTTGTCTGTTCCTTACTGATAATAATGAGAATTACCAAATGATTGATTGTGAGTGCCGCGCTCCTTATCCACCACTGTAATGAAGTCAAAACGTGTCTGTATTTTTTTTGATTAATTTCAATAAAACAGTTTTACAGTGATATGAAATTCCGATGAATGAAAGCAATTTGCCCATGCGATATCTGTTTTACCCTTATTGAGTGCGTTTCAAACTGCAAACAAACTAAGCAACTCTTTCGGAAATATCTGAAAAATTCTTTGAATGCAACATCCTTACCAGAATAGACTAGTTATACCTACGCAGTTCAGTGAAGCAAACAACTAACTGCCCCGTGCATTTGACCGTGCTACTATATAAAGAATTGATGACGGAAGTCCAGTCCGTTATCGACTATTAGATAACCAATTCGGTAAGAATCCGGTTCTTTCTCTTTGTCTGATATCCCACTAATCTGAAAATATTTCCTTAATTTCCGCCCTAAATTAATGAAAATATCGCCTGAATTGTTGGGATAATTTTCGAAAATGTGGGGCAAAATAGAGTTGAATGCTAAGTTCGAGGGAATTAACTCTAGCAATCACGTTTCCTTCAGTGCATAGCAACATGCAGTAGGTACAATATACACTGGCTTCGGACACCCGTACAGGTATGTTTTTGAGAACAAAAAAAACAATTTTAGTGCAGTTTTAATTTCATTTGAAGTTCAAGATCAGTTCAAGTTTCATTTATTGATAAAGTGAAAGTCAATCAGTGCGGACAATCGGAATTTATTTTGCAATTTTAATCATTTACAGTATGTATTTGATCTCTGCACGTGTCGTCGTGCATACTTTAGGTTGCACATTCATGCACACTCTTGCATTCGCTGCAAATGTGTACAAATATATATGCAATCGAACAAAGATGCGTAGTATTTGGAATAGACTCAACTTCCATGGCTGATGACGTGTCTCATAAAATTGTGACTCATTCGAACACAATTGGGTTTTGTGATTGTGATTTTGCAATTGGGGAGCAGTTTGTTTCTGCATTCTTGTCTAAATACGAGTACTTACGAAATACAGGTAATTAGCACGCGCCAACTCAGGCACGCGGCAGATTATTCCACGCATACACAACTCGAACAAAGAACGAACCATGAATTGCTCGACAATTAGAATGAGTTTCACGGCTGTAGATGCGCCTAATAAAATTGTGACTAATTCGAACATTGTAATCAGAAGGCACACGAATAAAAAAGTGATCTATCGGCATGCCAATAAGGTTGTGAAAGATTTTGTAAATTTGCTCGCTGGGGAACCAAGAGTGCACAGGGTGAAAGGCAGTAGGTACAATGTAAGGGTAACAGCGTCCATTCAGTCCAATGTCGTTTGACTCAACCGCACTCAGTGTTAATTATGACATCAAATTTCAAAAGTGACAGTGACACTGACATTTGGAATCGCAAAAATTAAAGTGAACCTGATACTTAAAATCGGAAAATTTAAAAGTCAAAGTGTAAAATGTCACTTTTACATTTGACACTGATAGCCCCAAATATCTGACACTGACAGAATTGCAACCCCAATAATTGAAGGTATCAGTGTAACATTTAGGTGACATGTTGAATATGGTTGGTTGCAAAGAGAGGGAATGTTCTCTGAAACCTGAAAAGTTTCCATTCCACAACTCTGCGAACTGGGAAAATTGCGATTCCCTCTCTCTGCAGCCCGAATAGTTCGCATTCCTCTCTTTAAAACCTGAAAAATTGCTATTCCCCATCCTTGCAACTGGGAAGCTTGCTATCCCTCTCTCTCTCTCTCTCTCTGAACCAGGAAGTTTCAAATAAACGTAACGGCCGTTAATATAATATCCCTTATTTCTCTCATGGGGCGCGTTTGGAGACCAGTAGAGCAAAGGGCGCGTTGGAATACCCTATCGGGTGCGTTTGGCAATTTGTCCTACATGAGGGGGTGCAAAAAAGGAGTACAGTTCCGTATCCGCATCTCTAAATAAGGTGATCTCAGAACCGAGTTGAACAATAGATTGACGACATAAGAGAATATTGTCTTGAGTGTAGCTTGATTGAAGGCATAAACTAAATATCTCATTTGGGAGAGCTCTTTGTTATTTATACAGTATTTGCCATGAACACCGGCCCACTAAGAGTCATTGTAATGGCTACCCCCGAGAAT
>JAQGAX010000520.1:0-15991 GCA_034698105.1 Plectus exinocaudatus
GGCGCGAATTCAAAAAAACGTCAAAAATTTTTTCGCCACTACGTGGCGAAAATGTTTTTTCCCGGCCGGGGGGGGGGGGGTTCAACCCCTGGCTGGAGGGGGGTGACCCCCCCCCGGTTACAGGTATGAATTTAATACCACCCAATAATTTCTACCCTTACAGTAGTGCACGCGAAACGAATAGAGTGCACGCAGACGCGGATGACAGACAGTGTTCAGCCCGCGTTAACTAACCCCTCAGAGAGGCAGTACTGTTAGATCGGCAACTAATTAGAGATCCTATTGTAATAGGATACTGCAAGCGCATTAGGTCGATTCATACAAAGTCGGAAAGGCGAGAAATAACACACCACACAAGTAACGGAACAGAATAACATGAAAACGAGAAGAACATGAGGAGCAAACTTGAATATGAGAACTTGAGAAACATGCACAAGTGAATTTTTAGGCCCCAGCTGCGTTTTATGAATTTAAGAGCTGTAGAAGCGCTGGTTCAAATTTGTTCTTGGTGTGTCAGTGTAAGATCGCGTGAAGTGCTGTTTCCACGTCCATGTTTCTCAGCTATACCCACCCTAAGTTCAAACCCGTGCCCAAGCCCCGCTCAGGTCCCAGCGTCGCGCGCGACCCGACCCAGCTGAGCTGTTTAAGCCCGTCTGTTGTATGGGTTCGCGGCGCCTGGCTGGACAGCGATCTTCTCAGCGACTGCATGGCGCCTCCCACCTGACACAACGCCCCAGGCGCCTCATAACACCTGACACGGATATGTGAGTCCCCGCAGCACCATGTTCCCTCTCGTCCCATACTCACCGAGCGAGTGTCTGGCGCCTGGCCAGGGCGATTAGAGGTGACACTTTCGGTGAGAAAAGATAGTTTAAGCGGAAACAAATATATTCAGAAATCGTATACAGTCGGATCCGGTCGGATATAAGAGCAGGTTTGGAAAATCGAAAAATAGCGCTCATATGCGGGTATTCTTATATCCGGATTAATTAGGCGCTAAAGCATTGTTCAGAAATCAAAGATATGTCTACAGGCAGCTCTTAGATACGAATTTTTCTTTTTTAATCGACCTTTGTAATAAATGACAAGCTTCATCGCTTGACCATTTACCGGTCGATTTAATGAGCTTTCATTTTGATCGGTCTTTTTCAGGGACCTTCATTTACCAGCCGTTTTCATTTGACGATTTTTATCGACCGTTTTGTTTTAATTATCAATTAATTAACTAATCTACCTAATTTGCAGGCGATTTCTATGACTTAAATGGAACAATATAATATGCATTCATCCCAACTCGATCTTGACAGTAAAAAATATACCATTAAAAGGTTTATTATAAGACTAAAGAATATGAAATCACCGGAGAACATGAATGAAATGAATAAGGAGAACAGTTTCTTTGCTGACGCAATTCGAACCGAAAGTCCATCTAACAAAGAGCAGAAGAATGAACTCGCTGCCGACAATGAGCCTGATGAAGAAAATTCTCTTTCAAATGCTACAAGCAACTCGGCGTGGACTTCAAAGCCGCCCGAGCGCTCAGTGCTCACTTGTAAATTTTGCGCCAAGTCATTTGTTCACAGCCACATGCAGCACGCGTTCATTTGTCACTATATGTACAATACCGTATTCTGTCGTATTGACAAATGCGAATTCGAATCGAAATTCGTGCTCGCAGTACAACATCACATGCAGAAGATTCACGGAAGCAATCGAAAGCCGGTGAACAATTATGAGGAGCACTTAACTGATATTCGAGGTCTAACGAAAGAATGTTTCCCGGATTGGTTGGAAGATAAAAGCAAAGCGACTGATCAGCTGGCTAAGAACAATTCAACCAGAGATGGTCTCGCATGCAACAGGTGCTCAGCGATTGTTGAACATCGTGAACATGCTGCAATGCATTTGAACATTTTGGACAATTTAAAATGCAAAAGGTTAGCTTGGTTTCAATTCACTGCTCTTTTAGCAATTCTTCGGTACAGAGACTGGATCTGAAGTGGTGGTAGAACGAGCTCATGCTCCTTTCTTCTAAATACTGGATAATGGTGTTCAGATGATGTGAATTGTTCGCAAGGGTTGATGTGGGAAGCAAGCCATGGACTTGGTGGCTAGAAGATACCATCTTCCAGAATTAGTTGGCACTTGAGTATCCTCTGGCGGAAAACTTTTTGAAAATTTGCATTTGATCGATTGAGATTTTGGCAGAAAGGGAGGGAGGGGTATACCTGCCTGTGCCCACCTCTGTCTATTGAAACAAGCCTATCTAATACAATAAATAGGAGCAATGACAGCATAATTATTCAAAATTTATCAATTTAAAATTTCAGATGTGCTTTTTCTGCCAACTTAGTTCAAATGATGCGCAGGCATTATGAAAAACGACACAAGGAGTTTTACTGGAAAGCCGATGTCGACACCAGCAGTTACGCAATAGCGTACAAAAGAATAATGAAGGAATGCTTCGATCGATCACCGGGACGGCAATCGTCAAGGGCGACAGTGATTTCTCCAGAAAGCTCTGAAAATGCACCGCAGGGCGTAAACGACGCTTTCGACAGCGCGCCGTCCAGCATTGCTCCAGTTCGCAACAAGAGTACCTGTGTTGCTACCAAGAATAAAGAAGCATTGAAGGAGCAACCAGAAATTTCTGTAATCAGAGAGTTGAATTGTTGCCCATGGGCGGCCAGCAAATTCGCGCCGTCGGAAGCGAGCGTTCGAGTGAAAGAAGAAGCCGATTTGCCACTGTTTCTCGACTACGCTCTACCAATCACATCGACACCTATTGCATTGTCGTCGACTGCCATTAAGAAGGGCAGTGATAATAATATGGAATGTTTTGGAATGGATATGTCGGCTCCTCTTAGCAGAGCTTGTTCCGTCACGCCCGAGCCTGAATCGGTTAGTCTGCAATTGGTGAAACCTGAACCAGAATGGGAAAGTCAGTCACCGTCTCCAACCTTTCTACCTACTCCAGTACTAAAACGACAGCTGAAATTTCCTGTCCCCGCTCAAAATGATGGTGAGTTAGCTGTTTTTAGAAAAATATCTGATTATCTGTAATTTATTGAGTCCTGAACGGTATTGTATCATATCAAAAACTTTTAAAACAGTCGAAGTACGAAAATTTGTATCTTAGCACAATAATATACGAAGATTAGTCAAGCCAGGTTTTGCTATTTTTCTTATCACCTTTATATTTCGGTTTCTTATTGGTGTCGGAGAAGTTTTTTTACTGCATTCCCTCCCATTACTTATTTGGGTTCATTGAAGGAAAAGCTACCTTTGCTGAAGGGGGTATAGAAATGTTTGCAGACATTGAAACAAGAATAAGTTCGTCAGAGATTAATATCGAACTGCGACCGGTCTCCTCGACAAGTGTTCCTGCACAACCAGTTGATGCATCCGTGGTAGCAGCTGTAGTTGCTTTGACTCAAGAAATCATTGGAAAGCAGAATCAACTCATTGATATTCTCCGCAGAAACAACTTGTTCCCCCGCAGTGAATGATGTACTACATTTTGAAATTGTCTGTCGGACATTTTGAAATTATTCAGTAAATGTGTTTGCATTTCATATTCAGCAGGATATTTTCGATTGTGTTTTATTTTATTGTGGGATGGTGTTTGTGATCTTTTTGCCCTATATTTCAGACGCCTCACCATTGCGGCCAATATTAGGTACATAGCTGCATTGCTTTTCCCAACAATAGACTATTACGTCTGTCCATAACTAGCGATTATTTGAAATATTTTGTATGTCAAATAAATTATGGCATTTCAACATTCGGATAAAGTAGCACAATTTTCTAGACGTCGACAAACACTTGTCAGATACGTAAAAATACTTACATGGTAAATTAGCAACAATGGATGTGATTCAGATCTCTTTCGTATATGGTGGAGATCGTAAAAAAGTAACACTAACAATTCACGTAAAAAGCAGCTCTGAAATCAAAATCAGCCCATATTGCATTTTTAACTGCCAATAAATAGTCGATGGTGCTTCTCGTTGCTTTTAGTTATGCTCATGCTAGCCGCCAATAAGCTTGACGTTCACCGCTTTTCCATCTTCCACATCGAAGCTGACCCGTTTCCCGCGTCCGCCTTTCATCTTCTGGATTTCGTCGTAGTTGTCGACAGAAGAGTAGTGAAATTCATAAAGAACGTCTTCTGTGTCGTCTTCCCAGATCGTGCCCGGATTCGGACCAATGCCCTCGAACGACATGATAACGCCGGTCGGCATTTTTGCTATTATGTTGATTTTCTCTAAATAAATACTAAAGGTATTGAATCTGAAAGGGCAAGGCAAGTCGCTGATACAACTTCTCGACAATTATTGCAGCAAAAACTAACAACCGAATCAGCAAAAGCCAAACGCGTCTCATATACAGCGCATTTCGCAAGGCTGAAGTGTATTGACAACTACTCTCTAATACATCGAGAGATTCATAGCTTTCTAAACGATAGTATTCGTCGATCGCAACAAGCTCAAAGAATAGCGTAAAGGATTTTCTCTCTCAAGATTCCTAGAGGCATTTCCTCTTATTTCTAGCGAGATAATTTAACCGGAAACCTTCGAAGAAACACGCAAAGATGAAAGCACTGGAACAAGAAACAGAGCGATTCATAGCACAGCAGAAAGCAAGAAGGCCACTGGTCTGAGCGAGGCGTTGAGCCGACACAACCTTCTTCACGGCCGTCATCGCGGTGCCGGGGGCGAAAACAACACCGCCCTCACAGTCTCGTGCACCAGCTGTTGTTCCGCGGCGCAATCTATTAGCAGCCGCCGAGAAGGAACGAGAAACCGCTGCCAGTGTCATCAGACGCACACAAAACATCGCCGCCTGTGCTTTATTGGCTGCGAAACCAACCGAAACCGACATCGAACCGGTTTCATACAGCGTACTTAAGCTAAACTCGTATTTAACGCAATGCTAAAGCATGTCCCTCAAGTACGATTTTATCTTCAGGACGCAATATAACACTGGACCATTGACTGAGTCGTTTCAGTTTCCCTTGAGTCAAAGACTGGGCGATAGAGTGATTGGATTTAACATTCAGTTGAAAGGTGCTTGTGGTTGGTCAACAACGCAAAGTGTATATAACGGTTCGGGGGTGGGGATGCATACCCCAGCGCCCAGTTCTGATTATCCTTTATCAGGATTCGGTTAAATATCGGTTCACTGTGGAACGGATTCTCTTCACAACCGTACCCTGTGAATATTCCGCTCTATCTCGATTGCAAACTAACTTAACTACACAATTTCTCTTGCATCAGAAGGGCACAGTATATAAATAGAGCGTAGACAAATAAATTGGTCTCTTTGCCTCGCAATTGCCTCGCAGTTTATTTATAGTCTATTTTGTGCAATACAGCATCCGGCCTTACTCCCTTTCGTCACTTTTACGACTTAAGCTGAATGTAGATTAGTTTTCATAAATGTTCTTCGGTGTTTTGCTTCTTTTGATTTGCTCGCCGCCGCTGCACTTTGACGCCGTAGTGAGAAATGATCAGCTCGGAAGTGTCAACATTGTCGCATTGCGCGATGGGGCAAAAGACGGGCCCGCATGACATTGCCTCTGACATTTTTATTTTACATTTATTATTGCATAAAGCGCACCGGCTCTCTAATAACATTTTACTGCGCTTAAATCGATTCTTCATGTTTTCCTTTGATCTTGGTCTTTGATTACAGTGTGCTGAGACACAAAAATTTTCGATACCCGATGGTACTGAAAGTTACGATATAAGTGGCGCAAGCAGCATTCCTTTTGCTTCTCTGTTTAATATAAACACCTTTTCTCTTAGTTGTTCGATAACTGTTACCTGCCATAGTGAGGTAATTAAATGTTGATGCTGTAAAACAATTCTTTTCACTATATGATTATTAATAGCAGTATATAATAGAATCGCAAAATTTCATGCGATCATTGAAATCATAGTAGAGATAAAAAGAGGCCATGATCTCACAACCTTCACCTTTGGGGGTCCCTTGGACCATTTCTTAAAATTCATTTCATTTGCTTCAGGATAAACTTTTTAGCCGTAGCAATAGCAGACATCTCAAATTTTTATGCCACCAAAGGGTCGGACCAAGGGCATTCTAACGCGCCCGAACCCCCTACCGCCAGCGTGTTAACTCCTTAACTAGACGCACTTGCCAGCGAATAATAAATTAGACAGCGGGCCCACCCACTTTGGCCTCAGAGTCCCATGATTCGCTCCTGACTGTAATCCTTTGCTGCAGGCATGAATATAAATGGACACGAATGAGAAGAAAGACCAGTTGGGCCTTCGAGAGGCCAGAATACTACTCAAAGATTGGACTTTGAACACAACGTTTCATGGCATCAGAAACATCCTCGTCGGTGCAACGTGGTACTCTCGAATATTGTGGTCAATAATGGTGTTCTTCTTCGCTGCGATCATGGTCATTCAAGTGACTGACATCTGCAAATCTTTTAGCCAGCACCAGTGGATGACTACTGTGTACGAGGAGAACTCGGGTGGTAAGATTTTCCTTCCTGCATTGCTGCCAGATATCTGACATAAATGCTAGCAATTTCCTGTGAATCTGCCGTAAAGTCAGTGACCTGTCGAATAAGTGAATCGCTCGCGTATCGTGCACACACGGACGCTTTCGTAAAACATAGTCAAACGTAAGACAATGGGAATGGGCCAGTAGCAAAGGAGCATGAGTACCCATGTTTTGGATTTTGTATTTTTCAGAATGACGCATCGCTCGTGTATCAGTGCAAATATAGTTCGAATTCACTTCCCGTGTGTAAGATAATCGGCGTGGGTCAGTAGGTAGGGAGCATGGGTCCCCATGTTTTGAATTCACCCCTCCAGTTTTCCCAAGGTCTGAGACTCGAAAAATATGATACGTCTCCGTTTGAAAGTGTTTGGTTCACTTTTTAGAGAAATATTTCAGAGTTGACCGAATTTCCGACGGTCACTGTCTGCAGCTACAATCGTCTACGCAGATCTGAAGCCGAACGCTATAATCTAACGGTGGAAAACATGATGTACCTCTTCGACAAGGTGCCGACTCAGTCTGGCTCCATCTTCAATGGGACTACTTCCTATGAAGAGAGTGCAAAAGCAGCCAGCGATTTCATCGAATTTAAGAAAAGAACCAACATGACAACCAAACAAATATTTCAGCACTTCAGTCCAATTTGTGACGAACTAATCGACTTCATCAGGTTCGAATAGTCAAAATTTTCCTTTCAGTCAACCATGAAATCGAGTAGAGCAGGTTCACGCACAATATTTACTATAGTTTTCAATGTTTGATCACGGAATCGATGCTGGGAAACAACGGTCTCGCAAGGGTCGCGATAACTAGCTTCAAAATTTCATGAACGAGAGATTTGAATGTAGGTTCAAATCCCCACACCAGGCGCGGCGCTAGGGGGGACGGGGGAAATCCCCTGTCTTCTGAATGTCCCCCAACAATTGTGGAAATGTTACATTTGTAAAGAAAATTTTGATCCCCCTGTCTTTTGGATTTCCACTCCCAACTTACGGTTTTGGCCCCGCGCCTGCTCCACATGTGTATAACATTTTCTCAGATGGTAAACCCCGCAACCCCGCGTCTCGGAAGTTGCCTCATGCATATTTTATTTTTAGTGGAGAGCGTTTCGTCAGCGTAAACTGCACGTCAAATAATAATGCAAATTTTTCAACTGTTTTCACAACGGAGTTTGGCGAGTGCTATCAAATTACCTTCGCCCTTCCAAACAAGATAGTCTCAGCAGGTTGGTAGTGCTTTATCACCAAAATAATTGTTTGCAATGCTCGATCGTGATCGTTGAGGTCAGAGGATCAATGATTTCGGTGGGTCCCTCTTAAGTGCTGCAGGCGTAAATATGTATGTTTTTCCTTCACTCAATGATTCATGCTTTTTGCGCCGTTGGCAAAATATTTGACGTCCGCTACTCTTGAGAACCTCACAGAGGGTTGGTTCTCTACTGTATTTTAGGCAAGAAACAAGGCGTTTCGTTGCTCTTAAACGCGCAGACAGATGATTACTTGGACTTTGTCACCAACAACTATATGGACGAAGGGTTCGCACTGCAGGTAACGGCTATCAATTCGATGAAAGCCCCTTCAGATTTAAGGTCAAGAACCGTAGGTACTGTATACCCCACAAGCCAGACGCAAATGGGTCGAGTCAAGTTTTGTTTTGCGAATTCCCTCCTCGAAATGTATCGTTAAAATCCGTAAAAATAGGCAAAATTTTGTCAGGAACTCGAGTTACAGCACAAATATCTGAATGATGTGTGCCAAAATTTGCATATTCGCTTTGAGTGCATTCACATCACGTACCTTTAGAATGCGAAAAAGTTTTGCAGACCCCATCTTCTGATACACTTTACCTTTTTTCAGGTACATTATGGTCCACGAGTGGTAATGGGACAATGGATTACCATAGCCCCCGGCTTCCACTATACAGTGGGCATGAGCGAACACCAAAACCGCATCAGTATGCCAGGCTACCTCGGCGACGCGCTGCAATTTCTGCGGCTACCTTTCACATCTGATGTGCGTTAGTAAAGTGACGATATTCTATTGTGGCCCAGCCCATAACTTGCCATTTCCCGCAATTAAGAAGCCAAAGTGGTTCATGGGATGAAGTAATTAGTCCTCTTGAAATTATGCCACCGATCAGACAAGGATACAAGTCGACGGGGGGGGTTTGGACTTCGGACAATATTCGAATCATCGGTAGGGGGCGCGTGGATATCGCCGGCGATCTCTTTGACTTTGTTTTTAGCAAGAGATACATTTGATTTCAGCCTCCTTGTTTGCTAGAACCAACATTGAAGTACAATGATGATCGCACGTATTCTCGCGAACAATGCCTTCTCGAGTGTTCCAACGATCTCTTCGTTGAGCACTGCGGCTGCCTGCTCTTCGTCGACAGTCCCATAGTACGAATGTGCGAAGCGGAGGAAGTCGATCCATGCCACCAGTAAGTACAGTAGCAAGTAGTGTGATATCGCTGCAGGACCAATTACGCACAAGTGTATACTGTATTTTATGTCGCCTGACCTCGACGCTAAAACAGAATTTGGTGAAAGCCTTCCTTTTTCAGATATTTATCGAAAAATAATCTCTCGCTTGTAAACGATACTTGTATGTCGTTTTGCAAGCAGCCGTGCACCGAACGCCAGCTTGAAACCTCTTACACGTTCAGCAGATTCCCCACCAAAGCCCAGCTGCCTGGCATCCGAAAACTGCTCACCAGTTTTGAACGACCTGGTGTCAACCATAACTTGACACTCGAAGAAATACGAGAAGAATACGCTCTAGTGGACATCTATTTTGAGAGGCTGGAAGTCATGGTAAGATCAGCAGCAGTATTCAGGAATCATCGCTGCGGGACCCCAGTTAAACGTCAAAGGCATACTGTATTCTTAGAGAGTCTAGCTCCAAAACTATTATGCTACGTTTATGCTTTGGCGCTCTAGCAAAATGAGCATGGTCAAAAATTGCAAAACAACTACTAAGCGTGCCTTACTCCTTCAATTAAGCTACTAACTGAGTGAACTATTTATTTAACTGAGTGAACTATTTAGGTGGTTGAAAGGCACGAATTATTGGGCCTGGAAAATTTGATCAGTACCTGCGGCGGATTGATGGGCTTGTGGGCCGGCATCAGCGTGATCACTGTCTTCGAAGCAATCGCATATTTACTCTATGGATTCGCAAATGTTGTCGCGTGGCCTTGGAAGAAGACAACGCATAAGCTAGGCCCTCCGCTAATTGCGGCAATTACGCTGAGTTTATCGACACTGAAAGCTCATCAAGAGCATCATCACGATGAATTACATCGAAAGAAAGCAGTTGAAGCCAATGGTCTTCGGGCTATCACTGGAGAACCAAAAATTGATGAAAACCTACAAAGCTGTCACTTATGACTAAGGATTGATGTGTCATTGCAATTGCACATTTACCCCTGAGGCCTATTTCATAAAACTGTTGAGAGTTGAGAATTGAGAATTGAGTTTGCTTTATTACGTGAAGAATTGAGACTCAGGCGAGGAAATCCAATTGAGTCTCTATTCTTCACGTGATAAAGCAAACTCAATTCTCAATTCGCAACTCTCAACAGTTTTATGAAATAGGCCCCAGATTTTCAATCTCTGCGTTGTGCCCATGCATCTACTTGTTAAGATAAATAAAATTTTATGATTTGTACCTTATTCTTGTTTGATTATTTTCACAACGAAAGATTGTGCTTCGCTCCATGGTGGCAGTTTGATTTCTAACCAGTGACCAGTTTAGCTTCAAAGCAAAGAAAACGTGAATTATTCGCCAGTGCTCATAATAAACGCTCAAATTGTTTGGGGGTGGTTGTGGTTAGTCAGCTACGAAGAATATCAACGGTCAATAAAATAACTCACAAAACATTGCCCATTACGACGTGCTGCGTCCCTTGCGTTGCTTTATTATTTATTTTTTGCGTCTCAAATGTTTCTTTGAAATTTGAGGACTATTTGTATAACAGAAATCGTACTGTGTCTATTGTTTTCTTTCAGTGGAGCCAAAGAAAGGCACTTATTATGAGAAGATATCCAGCTTGACAAACATGAAGGCCGCCAGCAATGCAATCAGCGATTCGTTTGATGGCCTCGAATATCAGATGTGCAGCTACCAGTGCACCAAGAGGTTCCATTGCCAAAGCTTCGTACATAACCCATCTACTCAGAACTGCTTGCTGCAGTTGCTGCAGTCTGTTGAAAGTGAACAATCGACGTGGCCGAATGTTGCCGCTCCTGGTTATGTGTGGTACGATCGATATTAACGTCAATCAGTGAACGTGAACGCTTTTACTTTAGAACGCTTTGATTCACTTGAAACGATCAGTATTAATACTACTGTAAATCAGTGTGACAGTACCACAATAGAAGTGAAACTAGCTGTCACTATGTTAATGTCAGTATCAGTATATCTGCACGGCAAATTCAATTGTTAATGAGGCTTTGCAATACAATAGCACACAAAGTTTTGAATCTTGACAACAGAGAATGACCGAAGGCAAGCAAGTTTCGATTTAAACGATTGCTGTCCAATCTAGCACAACGAGTCGACGTAATTCATGCCCAAATAAATTAGTGTAATGTAAGGGTCAGGGAGAGTAGTGGGTCGCGGAGACATGCACCAGCACCCCTAGGTGAGTGGCACCAGGAGAACGTAGAAGGGGAGCTCCCCCTCAAACGATCAAAGCCCAACTACCGTATACTTCAAGTAATTTCGATTTCTTACCTTCCCTACGCGATGGAGACATTTCGCATCTTCTCCCACTCTCAGTTGGACCAAATTATCAATATCAGCGTTAAAATTAAAATTCAGAGTCATAATTAACACAAGAAGCAACAGTCCAAAGAAACGCTAATTCATTCACTCCTTCACTAGCAACTCGAGGATGTCACGTCCCGAAACGATTGATTTCACATGTGTCTGCGAGCACCGCGCGCTTACGGTTTACCTTGGCGCGCGTCGTGTTTTACTCACCGGCGCGCATGCATTTTGCTTGCCGCCGCTCGCGATCGTTATTACGAATCGCGGCGTACTCGCCATCACCGGAGAGTTCTTCAAACATCAAGACCCTGCGTGCGTTATCCTCAAGTACCTTCGGTCGGTGTCGTTTTCGTCCACGGCGCGCGTCGGTTTGATTCTGATTCGATTAAATCAGCGATCGCCATATACTTGTTGATGGTACCATCTGGTGCCTTATATCTCGCATTCTTATGCGCGCGTGTTACGCTGTTGTTAACTGTTAGTCTAAGGAGAAATGTAAACGAAAATTCTTTCCTAATTATGTTTAAATTCTCGCCGCCGCATTTAAAAAATTAAGGTCTGTATGCAGATTAGGGATAGAGTGCGTCAATTCATATATGGCTATTTTTAAATTTTATGCCAAGCTTGGGAGACTGCTAAGGTTGTGAAATTGTTTATGGCATTTGGAGATTACAATTATTCCTGCGCTAATGATTTTAATCGAAATTTGTTGTTGCCGCAGATTTCACCGCGAACGGTGTCAGTAGTAGCAGCTCACAAGAATACAACGACGCGGGTGATTGTAAACAAGATTTAACTTGACATGCGTGCTCGTTCATATACCGCTGTTACTCTTGTCGCTACCTACATGTCAGTGTGTGCGCAGCCGTCGCACGGCCCCACCCGATCCATTCAATGCAATGACTTCTACGCGTGCGCGCTTTCGTTGCGGCAGCAGAAATCCCAATTGTCCGGTCTCGCGGTGACGGATGTTGTTCAAGGTCGGTACCTGTGAAGGTGATTCATCGCATTTTGTTTCAGTGTATTTTCTGTTCTTCCATCCTGTGGCCGCAACAAAGCGGGATGTAATTAACGCCATCTGATGACGAAGTAGGAAGAATCTTCTCCCTTATTTCTCCAGCTGACCAAATCGTCTTCCCCTACTGTATTCAGTCGGTGTAGTGGTCGTATCTCCTCGTATACCCGTTCAAGCTAACCAGAAAACAAGCGGAAATGTCGAATAAAGGAAAAGGATTTGTAAGCTTTTATTTTTCTCTCTACTTTGTAATTTGGTTTAGTTTTTGGTCAACCAGTTGAATGTGCATGGCTAATTATTGTGCAAAGCGTTGAACATACGACGAAAATTTCAAGAATAAGTTTTCGGAATTTAGTGCAATTCCCAAGAATAACATATATTCCTGTCGTGTTCTATAATAGAATTCTAAATTTCGAAGTATGTTCGGTTCGGTGTCTTAATGAATGAGACAAATTCTAATGAGGCCTTATTTCACTAAACGGTTCAATTACGTGTGATTCAATGTTGTCTTCTATACGCATTGATCGTCATATTGACGCTATTCTCCGGTTGAGCGGTGATTGTTTGTTGGTCCAGCTGCGGCAATTCATCCGAGCATACAAGGCGCTCGCATTTAGAAATAGGAATGGAATTTTGCAAAGCTTTTAACGCAGCAAGGGGCCATTCCTAAATTGCGCAAGATTTTATAGCTCTTTCATATTTGCTTCCGTTCTGAGACTAATTGATGTGCGCAGTCAGGCAAGAAAAGATATGATACAATAAATCTTTCTCTCCAGTTTGATAGTTAATTTTCGTTCATACGTAAATCGTAAATTGCAAGAAAATTCGCGATAATTTCTAATTTAAAAAATGTTATTTAAAGCGAAATTCATCGCTTATAATTAATTCTTTATCGCTATTAATCAGTTGCGCGGTTTTGTAGATGGATACGATCTCGTCGTCTTTTGGAAGAAGAAAAGAGAAACACGATCGTCCAAAACTGGGCGAATACGCTCCCCCTGGCGTTCGATCGGTAAAACACATTCTTCATTTGGCGCGAATAAATTACGTGATCATATTTTCACGGCAAAGTCAGGGTATGATAAGGCTGAGCGCAGGAATGTGCAAAACGCCGATCTTGCGGTATGATACCGTAACATGTTCTGGTAATTGCAATTAATAGTTTATATGGTATAATTTACATTTCTTTTTCAATTTCTGGGAGAGGGGTAATTTCAGCGATTTTTTTGTGGTGTAACCCCGAATGATTTTAGACCAGGCTCGGGGGGTGAGATACCGTGAAATTTTCTGCGTTGTTCGCCAAAATTCAACATTTTTGTAAATCACCCCCCCCCCCCTGACTTTTTCGGTGAAAGCTATGTGCGTAGCAAAGCTGCAATTTTTTAATGCCTTTTGCAATGATCGAAAAGATATATTTTAAAGTGCAACATACCTTGGATAAGTTGGTGCATAACGATGTCAGAGAAATAAGCAAGCAGTTATAATATCTCTTATGCACGGAGACTTCTGGTTCCAAAGCATTAACAGGCCGCAGTTAATTGAATGCGTAGATAGAATTATGATACCAATCTTATTTTGAAATTATGCAACAACATTCGCCAATAAACGAATAGTCATTTTATTACTGTAGATCTCCTTTAAACGATCTGTGCAATATTAAGTTTAATGCGCCAGGTTTCGTCTGCCCTATCTGACCGCAGCCTAGTCTTTCGCTCAATTACCTTTGAATGTGCAGGCGAAACATAGCGCGATTCTGGTTTTTGTATTTGTGTTTTGGCTTTTGCGGCAACTGCGGCAGTCTAAACATAATTCGGGGAGCGCTCTGGAACGGACTCTCGCTGACTGTTGCACTTATTGTACCAGCGGGAAGGAACTGGCCCGCAGTTCTCTCTGCTTTTAATCGATTAGATGTGTGCGCTAAAAATGAAGAGAAGTGCGCATCACAAATCGCTGCCAAAGTCGTTCAGAAGACGGTGCAGCGATGCGTTTAGGAAGCGACGCAATTCTGCTTTTAGCGCTTCTATTCGGGTGACTGCTGCCTTGTTAGTTTTATGATAATAATCGAAATAAGGAATCTCATTCCTGTTGCCAACTTTGATCTGCAATTATGCTAAATGTTTTTATATTAGTGGACGTAAAAAGGAACTTCTGAAACAACCCAATATAATAATACGCAGGTGTGATTCAAATTCTATAATCTTTGCAGCTTTCTGCACTGAAGCGCAACGTTGACGGGTTACTTCATTCGCCCGTGTTTATCATAGCCTTGAGCAATTACTGATAATGACCTCCAATTGCATGATACTTCCCAGCCACTGATTCTGTTTCGTATTCAGGACCAGCTACAAAGTCCGAGCGATGTCAGCTATGTGGATGTCAACAGTTTCTCTGACAAAGAAGTCCTGACGTTCTTCCAAACCATGCTCGTAAGTTGTGCCCTGTATTTGATCAACATGTGTGTTATTTTGAAGGAAAAAGTGGGAAAGAAAGAGTGTTTGAATGATCAGAAACGCATCAAGTATGGGGGCCGCAACTGTTCCAATTGCAATTGCGGTGAGCGTGGTGATTAGTCAGTTTTCCCACGCACGTCAACTGACCAATCACCGCGCTTCCTGCAATTGTGATTGCAATAGTTGCATTTGCAACGGCTTTGCGAAATATCCCTCCCCCTTGAATACCGGAATAAGCGCTTATGCACCGACACGATTTTGCGGGCGTCCCTTCTACTTTAAAGAGTTCGCAGCGTTATGGCAGAAAAATGCCGGCTGACTGGCACCGTTATTCCGCCTCTGCACAGTGCGCATTACACATAATTTCAAGCTGCAGAAATTCCGCGCGCCCACAATTATGTAGCTTGCAAAAGTCAAGCGAGCCGAAAAAGTTTCAACAAAGCTTCTAACCAGATGTGACCGCGGGGGTATGGCGGGTTTTCCCCCCTAGGCGCCCAAATATGTCTTTGTAGGCATTTTTTTACTATGGGCAATATCGCAGGCGAAAAGATCGAATCGCACTTTTTTGGAAAAAAATGTCGTGATACCGGTATACCATTCATGTATGAAGTTGAGGGAGTTATGACACCATTTCTTGCCTGAATCGGGCTTCCCCATGTGTGTTCGTTGTAGGACGACATGAACCTGACAGGCGATAAGCGTGCGCCGCTGATGAATATACCCTTCGAGCAGAAGAAGCACATGCTCGCTCAGCACTTGCGCAGCCAGCAAGGACAGGTAATGTCAGTTTCATTCGTTTCGTTTGAAGTTTGCATTCCACCAGTTATCAATGATTTCAATGCTCCGCAACAGAATGCTTATATTCAATTCGGTTATTATTCATTTTAAATCGTCGCTGTTGGAGCGTTGATTACGAAATTTTAAGCTGTTCTCGAAAAGAGATCGCAAATTTGATTCTACTTGCATGTTGACTCTCCTGTCTTTTTCTGTTACCGCGTTCATTGAAACATATTGCAGAGTCCGTCGGGGTTCAGCGCGGCGCTGACGCGAACGCCACTGGAGAACGAAACGATGCCGGAGATCCTGGAGAAACTGCGCGTGTCGCTGGGCAGTCGGCCGGTGTCCTGGATAAAACAATTCGGCACTCCCGGTCTGAAGATCTTGTTGAGCGTATTCGGCCGAATTAGCGCGCACATGGAGCAGCAGCGGCC
>JAQGAX010000521.1:0-15981 GCA_034698105.1 Plectus exinocaudatus
ATGCGATTGGCTGGAAGCCACCTTGAATCAGGATTTCATGATTCTTTGGGCGCGGCACTCCCCTCTTGACATTAGTTAACCATTGTTCGCGGTCAATAAACTTGTCGACCACTGCCAGAGGCATTTCTTCCGGTCGAGTGATGAGTTCGGAGGAATAGCGTGAATATTCTGAGGGCTCAGTAGTAGAGCAGCAGAGGCTTGTCCCGATTGTGGATTCGAATCCTACTTGTCCTCGTCAGCGTTTTTCCTCTTCTCCTTCGAGTTAAGGTCCGTGCATACCTCTCCTGCAAGCTGCAGGAAAAGTTTTACTGCAAAATACTGAAAGGGAAAACTGTAAAAATTTTATTGCAAGAATTTTGGTGCACGCCAACTCAGTTTTCCTGCATGCAGTAAAACTGTACACTGCTGCAGTATACGCAGGAAAAGTTTCACTTTCAATCTGGGATTGAAAGTAAAACTTTTACTGCGCGTACTGCAATGCAATAACTTTTTTGCAGGAGAGATATGAACACGCGTCAACTGCAGTAAAAACTATTGAATTTATTGTCGAATAGCGGTTGGCTTTTGCAGTAAAGGTATGAACGAGTGCAGTAAAAAAAGGAGAGGTATGCACGGGCTTTTAGGCTCTTTACAGAATTACAATTAAGCTTTTTACAATTAGGTTCTTTACAGAATACTTTGCGGAACAGGCTCTTTTCAGAGTCTTTACAATAAGTCTACAATTAGGCTCTTTACAGAGTTGAGTTTGAACGGAGAGCTCATAGAGGCAATCGTGACGGGACGCGAAAATGTTAAAGCCTCAATGATGCACTTGCGCAAGGGAAATTCAAATTTTGGGGATGGAGAGATACCAGTATGGCGGCCGAAAGAGCGGCCAATCAACAATTAGAGAGATAGGGCGCGCATCGCGTCTCTTCGCATTGTGAGCAGTGTAAGCAAAGTCGAAAATATTTTGCAAGGGAGAGTCACATTCCTAAGTTTTGCATGACGGTAAGCAATCTACCTGGGCCGCGTCTTATGAGCCAATCGACTCAGGAAAAACACCGTGGCTAACTAGG
This sequence comes from Plectus exinocaudatus, assembly GCA_034698105.1. Taxonomy (NCBI): domain Eukaryota; kingdom Metazoa; phylum Nematoda; class Chromadorea; order Plectida; family Plectidae; genus Plectus; species Plectus exinocaudatus. The sequence goes on from JAQGAX010000521.1 coordinate 1,059, forward strand.
TCATGGTGTAATGACGAGTCTATTGTTTGCTCATATGGTCATTCCTGTAACGGGTGTCCGAGGAAGGGGGGTAGCCGGTACACTACCTTCGTGTCGGGATCGCGATTCGTATTGATGGTTAAAGGTTGAAGGGATGAAAAATTTCCATACATAAGGTATAAGGAAGACCACAGTGCTTTTCTAGATATTTGAATTTTGGCAATCGTTTTTTAAAAAGGTTTTCGATTCTTTAAACTATAGCGCCTCACTGAATTTCCCTGTTGGGACAGTTTTGAGGAAGTACCTATATCCTCTTACTTGCAATCGTATACGCCTGGGTGACTCGAGAAATGAGAAAATAACAACAAAGACAGAGAAGATATTGCCTGTAAATCGGGCGGTTGCTGATGTCTCTAACTCGGCCAATAGAGTGGTTTTCCTGCTTCCCATTCGTCTGATAATCTGGTGCGCGCCAGTTCGTAAACGTTCAAGGGTACCGATCCTGCGCCATGCGCGCGAAAACGAGTTGGAGTCACATTGGCAGAGGATGCGAAAGGGAACCCGCTCGTGCCGGGGGCAGAACAAGGTCTTCCGTCTGGACGCGCCCTTCAAGGAACGTTCTTCTTGCATTCGTATCACAATGTCTGATCAGCCGCCTGCGCTTGGCTTGTCACGCTGCTTTCACTTTATGAGATGAAATATTTGTTTATTATTGTCAACAGTCTGCAGTCGTCTGTCCATCAATGACAATGACGAGTTTTCGTTCTCGTTGCACGCTCAATTTTAGCGAACAGGCTCGGTATTTTAGGCTCCCTGTGCATGCAAACAGTGAATTCTTTATCAAATGGGTGAAAAGTGACGCATTGCGACGAAAAAATCTTAATTCATGGGGCTGACAATCGATAAAATGAATTTTGTGGGTGCGTATTAGAGATGGGCGCTGGGTGGGTAGAAGTTGTGCAACCTCCCAGATGTCCCGGAATCTCTTCATTTTTGTTGCAACCAACCTCCTGAAAACTTTTCTTTTGCATGGGGTTGTGCAATCCCACAGAAACCAAGGCAGCAGCCCGCCCCCTGCCACAGGACGAGGCTCACCTCTGAAAGAATTGCTGTAATTCTTTGATTCTTCTGCCGCTACTCTTCTTTCCAACGGGTTAGCAACAGTTCCCTTACCTACAGGTGCAGGCTTTGCTGCTGCTATGAAAATAACGTAAACTATTAGACTATTCTGCATGCTGTACTCTTTCAAAAGAGTTCTCACCTCAGAGGGCGGAGGGTCGGGGCATTAAGAACGGACGGACGGACGGACGTGGAAATATCCCGTATGTTCGTCGACCCCTAAAAGGTTGTGAATGTAACTTACAAAGATATGAAAATGTTGAATTTCCCCAGTCTTTTTGATTTTCCCTTCTGACCATCGGTTGCTGGAGCCGCACCTGGCGGCGATTCGTCATAAATGGGTTAACGCGTGCATAATGAGAGTAAGATTAATGGCGGACGGACGATGTCCGCTTCCGGACCACCAAATTCATTACATTAGTGTCCAATGAGTCTGGGCCCATCGACGAGACCTTAATTTGCATTTGATAGAACAACTAACGTAAATGCACCTTCAAAAAATCCATACATTTATTTAAAGCGTGTATAAAGGTCAAGTAGGTATTTCGCAACAAGAAAAATTCTAAATTTTGGCGAGACAACATTGAATCTATTTCATTAAATTACTGCTAATTTAAAATTCAGCAATTGAGTTGAATCTTGATTCGCATCGTGATCACAAGAATCTCAATTTCGCAGATGACAATGCAGAATTGAAACTAAATTGCTCAATTCTTAACACATAACGGTATTATGAAATGGACCCAATAAAGACAACGTCAGCGTGGCAGCACCCCACGCTAAGAGCAAGGCAACGATATGCCTAGTAGCAATAGTATCCGAAGCAATGCAAAACCTTTCTACACTTCAAACAATTTTTTTTTAAAGTTGGCAAGGTCGGCCATCCATTTGGACAGAAAAGACACCTTCGATCATGAATTTTTGACCTGAAAATTGCTAACAAAGATACGGTATTTGCCAATGGCCTTTTCACGAAAACTTTGACCACTCACCATATCCGCCTGAGGCGATCAAATTGCAAGTGGCTTTTTCCTCGTAATGTGTTATAAACTCCCTAACAAGCCTGCAAAATTTGAGCAAAAATGGTTAGCGGATCGTGGAGATATTTCCTCCGAAGCATACTCGATTTTTACATAGCGAATTCTTTCGTTTGGGGACCCCTCAATGACAGACCCTGAGGGTATGTCGCAGGCAACCACCATCGATCGATACTCCAGGCTAAGGGATATCATCCATAAATGGGGTTCGGTCTGACTCGGCCCCGTTAAAAAAATAATCGTAAATCTCGTTTTTTTTGCGCCACCCTGTAGATGTTGAAGGTCTTCTTGCAGCGACAGGGGATGTAAATTTTACCATACCACCCGCACGCAGCGCATTCATGATACTGCTTATCGCTCACAAAGAAAGGCTTAAGAAGAGCATTAAGCGCGATTTAGAAACAAAAGCCGAGCACGGTGATTACAGGGTGGCCCAAAAAACTTGTTTTTTATGTTTTTGCTATATCTCTATATCTTTAGGGCAAAAAATTTTAAACCTGATCTCCGTACAGCGCGTTACAAATAAATGTGCTATAAATAAATGCAGGCTCTTCTGTTTTTACGAAGGAAATATATTTTTCAAGTCATTTTTATTAGTTTTTTTGGTCCACTATATGACATAATTATAATAATCGAATCATAATTATAATTATTATATTGTAATAAAAAATGTTAACGGCAGCTCTGAGCAATCGATTATCAGCTGTAATACTGCCGGATTATCTCGAAAATAAGCCAAGGGTGAATTATCAATAAATGACTTTTTGGGCCTTCAAAAACAAAAATACGCCCCAGGGCGTACCGTCGAGAAAGCGTAAATACTTCATTTGGCCATGTAAGCTGTTGCGAAACAATAATTTCTCATCAAAGTGTACAGTGACAAAAGATAATCTCTCATTATCATTGAAATTGTACTGTTTAATGATAATACTGTCGGAGAAATAGTCGATTTTTTGGGAAATCTTATGCTCTGCATAGAAAAAGACTACAAAATGAACCCATTTTTACATTTTGCAAAATTAACATTTTACTCGAAAAATACGCTTGCGGCCTATAATCGAGAAAGCTTTCAAAAATACGCCCCGGGAGGATTACTTTTGAGGGACATATTTTTGAGAAAACCGGTACTACCGTTTATCATCAATTATTCCAGAAGAATACATCTTGAAAATAATATAGAAGTAATCACCTGCGGCAGCATTAAATGTCGAAATAATCATCTAAAAATTAGAGACTGCATCAGTATTGATAATAGCCTTGATGAAAGCGTCTAATAGAAAGAGCAACGTTTTGGGGTGTTATAATGTTAGCAATACCCCACCAGTGTTAATCATGACGTCAGAGTCAGAAATTCTGACTCACTTTTCCAATCGCTAAAATTAATTTCTGACTCTGTCTGTGACGGCTTAATTAATATGGTACCAAACGCAATGTACGTATGATATCCATACGAATTCAAATGCATAAAATCTAATACCCTTTCATAATCAAGAAAGGGGCCGTTCATAAAGTACGTCACGCTGTTTTTGGCCTTTTTTAAAACCCCCACCCCTCTCGTCACGCTTCCGTCACGCTGGCGGCCACACCCCCGCCCACTGTCACGCCACGCATCTACAGTACTGTATTCGATGCGCTATCAGACATGTCCACGGGTCGGTGGCTGGGGGGGGGGGGGGGTGATATGGAGGAAATTTTTGCCATCTTGGAGATCCCACCTTGGAGACAAAATTTTTTATTATTGCAATACTGGAGCAACACGTTTCCATTTTTCATCCCTCCCAACCATTTTTTCGCCGTGGGTATGAGACGCCTTGGGGGATAGGGGATATCGACATGTCTGATGCGCCTCACTCGCTCGCTTACTAACACAGAAGGAGCCATTTTTCGCTCTCAAATCATGCATCTACCATACATTATCGGTCGTTGAGCCAGCCAACCAATTGATCTTAATTAGCTAAGGGTAGCAGAGAAAAAGTGATTGACAGCTGCCGAGCTGGCGCGTCACCCCCCCCCCCATCGTCACGTGCGTCACGTCACGGGACCGTCACAGGCCTTCTCGGACACCCCCCTCCCAAAGCGTAACGTACTTTATGAACGGCCCCAAACATATAATCAATCGTACTACCTAATAAATCAGCGTAATTTATAATATCTAATCACGAAAACACTGCTTTGAACAATTTCTTTAAGCGATTTTCTTTTATTTTCGACGATTGACGTGGTTCGTTAATAATTTGCAGCGCATTTTCATTGAATATGTCTGGAAACGTATTGTAAAGATAATTAAGTGCTTCTTTGTCCGTCTCTTCCTCCAGAATATTCGCATCCGCATTTTGTACTCTCTCAATCATTTGAGCAATCTTTAAGTGACGTCTGAGCACTTCGAGACTTTTTTGGCTCTGTGGACTGGGATCGTCCTTTCGTGTATTGATCATCATTTCGAGATATTTTACTTCGGTCATGTGTTGAGGCAAGAGTGCCGTTTCACTCAGGTAGTTCAACACTTCTTTAATTTTGCAGGCAAGTTTCGAGACTATTTTTTCCTTTTCGACGAATTCTTCGGCCATTTTTTCAAGCAATGCATGGCTTCTTTTTTTTCCCGAGGCCGCAATTTTATAATCCTCCAGCATTTTTTCGATAGTTGTTGTTTTTTCTTCTTCAACGTATTCAATGTAGTAGGGTAGGTTACGGTGTTCCTTCCAGTGACAATGTCCTTCACATACCATGCAAGTTGCGCTTTTTTTTTGCGCCTCATCCTGCTCCAGTGTCGCTACAAAAACTCCTAAAGCAACGAAGAAATGCACGTTAATTCGCACTAAAAATTCTGTTTGTTTCAAATGGCCAGCGCGTGGTACAAGACAGCCGACTCTTGTACTTACGCACACTGTTTATAAATAGTTAATTAGTCACACCTTAAGAAATTTGGCTTACTTTTAGACCTTAGCTGCCTGTCGAGCAAGATCCAATATGTTGATATTTCAAGAAACTGATTGTATTGGTTTTAGGCCGCCGCAGGCAGCCTTATGCGACCGCAGCGCAGCGGTGGTGCGCGCGTACATATGTACAATACATACATTGGCAGTCATTAGCTTAGCGACAGAGTTGATTTTTTGATTCCGATGAAGCTAGCGGACGCCAGACGCTATGGAATTCGCTGAAATTTGGCTATAATATTCCTTGATGTCGCTAGAACACGACGGTAATCGTAAGAACTTGAATTGGCCCAGAACCAGGGCTTTCAGTCTTATGGCAAATTTGACTTGGGGTAGTAAACAAATTTTGGCTGAATAATGCCAAAACTGAACATGCGGAAAGATTCTAAATTTAATTTTTTACATTACTTTTTAATTAAATGTTTAAATGTTTAATTTTTAATTAATTTAAATTAAAATCGCGGTTGTCCCTATCGAAGTGACCGCGTAGAATGTACGTCTATTCAAGAAGTCATGTCGCATAATTTTGAATTTGAAATTCTTACGACAAAGCAAATTACTGTCGTGTTCTAGAGACATCAAGGCATTTTATAGCCAAATTTCAGCGCATTCCATCGCGTCTGGCGTCCGCTAGCTTCATCGGAATCAAAAAATCAACTTGTCCCTAAGCTAAAGACCGCCAATGTACAGGGTGTCCCACGATTACGGGACTTTTTCATTTCTTTATATCTTGGCCTACATGAAACGAAGTCGTGTGCTGTTTGTTGCATTTGTTGCATTTGCAGCTGAATGCACTTTGAAGCCCCGTTCATAGATGTATAAGAAAGTTTGTAAAATTTTGCAAAATTTAAATAGCGAGTGTTGTTGTAGAATTTTTCGCGCTTGAAATAGGCATTTTTATGTTTGTTAAAAATTTTGGAACAAACGAAATATTTTGAAAAAATGTACTTGTCTTAGCTATCATGATTAGCGCCCCGTGGTCCCGGGGCCCCGACCGCGACCCCGACCCCGGATCACAGCTCAACCCCCCACCCTGTCGGAATGTTTGGTTATTACAACCTGAGTATTGACAGATGCGCTGATTGACAAGCTTCCATTTCATAGCAATAGCCAATTAGAGCGGCGGTTTTCTTGGTCATGCTAAAGATTAATGTAAATGAATTTGCTAGCGCAGCGCAGTCGTTATTTTTGTGTCTTTGCGCCAGTTGGCTTCGAGCGAGAGTTCTGGCGAATAGAGTATGCCCACTTGAATTAAATTTGATGTGTGAAAACATTTTACTAAGCAAGTAGAAGACCCAGGGAATCTCATTCGCACATTTTACTTGATCCCCAACCCCGGATCTACAATCCGACGCTGACCTTGACCCGACTTAGCCCCGTTACAGCTCTAATTATGATATATATGTTTAATTATTCGATAGTTCTCTTACTTGTTGGTTTTCCATCGTCATCAATTGGTATAAGACCCTCTACGAATTGATCTTCAGTGGGTGGGATAACCTTCTTCATTATCATGCACCACCTTTTCTGTTCATCATCCGCAATCTTGCAAATTCGATGACATGTGAAATTGCACTTCAAGCAATTTGTTGTAAATTGGCCTGTGTTACGGAGGTCATACTCTTTAGGAACTAAGATTTTTTGTTTTATTTCGTACGTGCTGTTGCGGTCTATTTTTTCTTGGCAATCGTATACTTCTTTGATTAGCTCGGATATTTGATGCACTTTAAGGATGCCCATAGTCATCTCTTCATTTAAGGCTGTTGCCTGTTTTTCCAATTCTTCGCGATGTTGCAGCACAACAAATGACATTTTCAAGCTCTTCGGCTCCAAATTTTCTAATCCACGTTCTCCGAAAAAATTATCATAACTATTCATTCCCATTTTCCAAAAAAATTCTTGATGGGATGTCTGACTGCTTTTAAAAATTGCGCTGTTATTGAACTGAAAAGTGTGAGAATATTTAATTTCGGCCCGTTGGAGAGCTTGAAACGCTGGTGGTGTTTGGTCGTCGCAAAATGTAAACATGATTATTATGTTTTTTTCCATGTTTTTTGCGAAGAGAGAAATTACTGACTTGAGCTCGTGACTAAATTGCGGGGTAAGTCTTGATTGAGATGCAGGCATGACAATGCAGATTGCGCTGAGCGCAACGATTTTTTGGTCGCCGCCTTTCTCGAACCATTGTTTGATGTAACCTATCGTTTTCTTGTCTTCATCCAACCCACCAGTATCGCCAAATCCAGGCGTGTCGACTAATGTGACACGATATTTTTTTTTTGTTCCATTCAGCGCATATGCACTCACCGCCTTCGTTCTGCTCATACCGTCTTTCAGTGAATCAGCTCCAGCCTCTTTGGCCTCTTCTTCTTCGTCTTTAGCAGAAATTAGTTTAAATCTAAATGTATCAGAAGACTCGACGTCATAAAGATAGTTGACCATTCCATTGATCAGCGTTGTCTTGCCGCTTCCAGTTCCACCAACCATCAAAATAACTTTTTCATTGAGCCCATTTTCAAACCGTTCTTCTCCGATGGTGTACCTTTTCACGCCAGGCACTATTATTTGTTCCACTCTCACTGGACGATAAATATCGATTTCTAGATCGCTTGTATCTCTGTCCTCTTTTTTGCTTCTTTCTAACAAGCGCATGCATGACCGTACTCGGGGGGGGGGTGGGGCTTATTACTTCATTCGATTTTTCTGGGTGGAGCTCAGCTGTTAAATTTTGTAGCGCCACGCTATTTTGCCGTTTTAGAATGAGCTGTTGCGATATTTCAATGTCGTTGATTTCTTTTCTATTCACATATAACGGTTCCGGCTCTTTGTGTTCAGGCTCAGTTTTCACAGGTGATGTTGATGCACTTTCCACTCGCTGTCCATCTTCAGTGATGAAATGGATCTTGAAACGATAAGCAGTTGTTGGGTGAAGTCCTGGCAATTCAATCGATTCAGGAAATTGCTGAACAGATGAAATATTGATGACTTTGCGCTCTGTGAAGTTATTTTCATTTTCTTGAGCTGCTAGTATCGCAATCTTTGACACTCGTTTTGCGTTCTCTGGTGCTTGAAAACGTAGTCTGGCAAAATTGGCGCCAATTTCATCTACGAGCAGTTCAGTAACTCGGGGGGGGGGGGTATTTGCGTGATCTGATAGTGTCATGACTCTTTTCGTGGGTGTTTGAACAACCTGCCCATCGGCCGTGGTCATGCGAATCATTAATACATATTTGGTATTTGGTTGTAAATTGGATAGATATATCGATGTAGGAAATTGTTTTGGTGGCATTGTGTTCACCGTCAGTTGCTCAACAAATTCTCCGCCGTTTTCTTCAGCTACCATCACAGCTACTTCATGCACACAATGAGAGTTGGTTGGTTTTGGAAAGCGTAACCTGAGCGAGTTTGTGTCAACGCTGTCAGCGAAGATTTCAGAAATTTTTCCAGGTTGGGTGCGTACAGGTTGAGTGCTTTTCCAGGCTGGGTGCTTTCCAGGTTGGGTTCTCGTATTGGTAGCATCCTTGCCTGAAAGAGATTCAAAAATATAATACTTCTCCGTTACTGTTAATGCGCATCGAGCAAATCGAAGCTAGGTATAAGGGAATGTATGGCAATGGAAAAGCTCTCTTTAATCGGGGTTTTCCTTCGGGTGAATATGATCATTTTCATTCAATAACAGCATTTATGATAAGAAAATGTGTCAATGACTATGTACCATATGTAAATAACTCCACATAAATCTCCCAAATAACTTCTGACTTGTTTATTTGTATGAGAAAAGCTCTCTGAAATCTTTAAACTCTATATCTATCTTGAAAGCAGGAATGAAATTTTGCCACTGCAAAATGTATGTTATCGATTGACATAAGGTGGCCATTTGGGGTCTAGTACATGGGGGCGTAAGGGGAATACGGCGGAACGTACCACGCGGCCGGGTTCGTTCCGCCGTATCCCCTACATATCTCACCCGTATACAGGCCGTCTGAGGACCCCTCAAGACGGCCAACGTTCAAGTTGACCCGACCGGGCCAGTAGGAGGTGCACCGAGTCCGGGACTGAAAATTTTTTGCGGGCCGGGTCGATTTTTGAAAAATTATTCGAACCGGGCCAAGGCCGGATCGGTCAACGACAAAACTTCTGGGCCGGCCCGTGCGCATCACGGTAGGAAGAGAGTATAACTATTAGCTGTGGAGGCGGATGTATGTTTGAAGAGAGTTAACTCCCCCCAACTCGCAACTCGGACGAAAGTGGGCAGAGTTTTGCAATCCGTCTGAAATCGGTGAAAGGCAGTAAAATGTGCGAAGGGCTCCTCTAAATTGCAATCCAACGGTTCGAAAATTTCAGCGCACCAGATTTTGAAAAACTTTTCATGCATGGTAGGCTGCTCCTACGCCTCCGAGTATCAGCACCATTGCTGACCTGCTATTGCCAAGATAGTGTTTTCTGTGCCAGAGGGGGCTAATTATGGGCAAATCAGACATGTGCACAGATCGGCGGCCGGAGCGATTTATCCCCAAAAAGTTGTCCCACTGGGGACCTGGGTGTTACAAACCTCACGTTTTTAGATAAACTTCATTTTATCTGGAGTATGTTTCTAAATACAGTGAACATCGCTAATAGCGGTATTGGTTATAACGGTAAATAACTTATATCGGTCAAAATTGGCCGGTCCCCATTTACCGCTATAAGGGGCCATTCATATACAGGGTGGGCAAAAAGTCATGGACGGTGTTTAATCGGCTCCTTTTCAGCATTGTGAGCGTAACTTTGCAAGCGGATTTTTTGAATGAAAGCCCAGAGTCTAACTTAGAGAACGACACCAAATTTGATGGGAAAAACGGATAGACCGGTTATGGAATTCGCATAAAACAAAATGTTTCGTGTTTAGCAAGAACAGGTAATTTTGCGATTCCTCAAAATGAAGCATTTTGATTTTTGAAAGTTTCATAACCGGTCCGTCCGTTTTTTCTCAAAAAATTTCGTATCATTCTCTAAGTTAGATCTCCTAGGCTTTCTTATAAAAAATCCGCTTGCAAAGTTACGCTCACAATGCTGAGCAGGAGCCGATCAAACACCGTCCATGACTTTTTGCTCACCCTGTATTACGTAAAGCAAAGGAACGGGGTGTCTGAGAGGGCGTGTTACGCTTAGGGGGAGGGTGTCGGATCCTGCGTTACGTAACAAGGATGACCTCGGCGGGATGACCGATTTTGATCAATTGATCGTTTCAGACCTCGCGAGACTTGTCAATCATATTAACCAGTCGCCGCCTCTCGCTCGCTACTTTGCGTTACTTTACGAGGGAGGAGGCAGACATGGACACGGGGGATGGGGATATCTCCCCAAAGGGTCTAAATCCCAAAATGAAAACGTGGTTGGGGGGATGGAAAGAGTGAAAACGTGTTCCTGACGTAGTAAAAAATTTTCGCTGCGAAGCGGCGAGCAAAAAAAAGGAAAATTGGAGGAAAGCGCAAAAATTGAAAATTTTACTTTCATATCTAAATTTCATCAAAAAATTGACGGAGTCTTTCCCTCTTTCCAGCCACGGCACATTTATAGCATCTAAACCACCACGTCCAGTTCTAACATACTTGAATGAAGTTCCGACAGAAGACAGCGAAGCCCACGTCGCGCTGGCAAATTCGTCGCTACCTCGGGGCAACCAGCCAAAAATTTGACTAACATATCGGCTTGAGTAGGAATAGCTTTTAGGCGAGCGGTTGATATATAACCAAGGGACTCTAGATAATCTCTGATGGACTTCGAAATCATCGGGAACTTGTCGAATAAGTCTGATGTTTCCTTATCCATGACTTTTATGATACTTCTCGTATTGGTTAGCTCTGAACACATAGATTAGGATAGCATGAAACAAGTGGGTTGAGGCAGGGCCGTGCCATGGGATCAAGGCGCCCATCGACGCCCGTTCGCCCCCCCTATAATACTACGCGCCGCCATGCGCCCTGGAGCCATGGCTCCAATGGCTCCAACGATGGCACGACCCAGGGTTGAGCATTTGGAAAGTTGACGCATACCCTAAGTTTAGCATCTTGTGAAAATGGTACACAATTTCTAAAATTTCTCTTTTTCAAAAACTCTTTACCGGGGAAAATATATTATCGTTACAAAATACGATAAACGAACACCGTAAAACAATCTTTTCTATAACTTTACTGCAAATTTTATTGAACAACAACAAAACCACACTGCCGGGCTCAAAATGTTAGAAATGTCTTTGCATTTGCATGACACTAGCACTTAAAGACGTAATATATCTTCTAGAGCACGAGTCTTTACTCTTCAACACCTAGAGCAGCAAAGTGTGATAGGACGAAGCCTTTGCTCTTTGCTCGCCGCGGCTGATAAGGCCTGGGAGTCGCTCTATACGCGTTTTAAAGCCTCTTTACTATTTACAACATGGGAAACAGAGCATACATAGTAAAAGCGGAAATATAGCGAGCTCGAAATATATTCACTGTTAAATTCACTAACGTCGTACATTGCAATCGATTGCTATCACACGCTGAGAGCATGGCAAGAGCTGATATTAAACCTGCCTCTGTGGTCGACCCTAACTAATGCTTTAGCCAGCGTGAAGTATCCCAAAAACGTAATATTAACTTTATAAGAGTTCTCCACTATAGCCCTAGTCCCGCAAGTCGCTGTATGCGTTTTCTTACTTTCTTTATCGTTTTGGGGGCGCAAAAATCACGCGTCAGGGGCAAAGCTAGATGGACTGAAGGCTCAACACCGGTTTTTGGAGGGTCAAAATGCAAATCATAAGGGAGCGTACCCAACATTGCACGAAAGGCATGTACAGGGTGATCCATAAATCTTCATACAACTCTTCCAGCGGCAGTAGGAAAGCTGCAATGAGAGCAATTGCATAAAAATTTGGTATTATTGGAAATCCCGTCTCATTCTCTATAAGCTAGTGGTCTTGCCTTTAATCTATAAGTCAATTTCATCAAACAATGAGCTATAAAGCGGCAACGTTCATTTTGCTTTCACCTGATTCACCTCTTTTTTCTACCGATGATTTTGGCAACGTGATTTACAGAATGGAATGTAAGGAACCAAACGTTCTGATTTTTTAACCGTAAGTACAACAAGCGTTGCTCTTTTGAATGAGCTATCAATCCTCTCTTGACTCTCAGTAATAGCAAAATGAGAGACAATGTGGATGGAACGGACAGCACGTACTCACTGATTCACAATTTATAAATGACGATTGTGCATCATTCATCCATTAAAATCTTTTAAATTTGATAGCGTTAGAAAGCCAGTAAAATTCTCTTTCAGAAGATATTCAGTTCATCTATTAGTCTTTTAAAGAAGTTAAACTATGAATGTTTTTAAGTCGCAGAGCTCGCTTATTTCATCCCGCAGGGTCAACGGGAAAAATCACGCCGCGAAAAATCGCTGACCGCAGTATCAAAATTCTTTAAACTCGCATTTTGCGAATATTGCATTTCATATGGGATTCGATGGCTCGTTTGAATGAGCAAGACTTCAGATCTTGATGACAAAATTTCCTCAAAAATGGACAATCACATGAGATAAGACAGATGTTTTCCCACAAAAGTGTTTGCTATTTTTTACCTTCGAACATTCATCAACTCAAGGATGTCATTTCTGTTTGAAGAAAGCATGTCAAGCAATATTGAGAAGTATTTTAACTAGTAGCCTAAGCAATATTAGTTTCAAATTTCTAACGATTTCATTACATATTTTTTGAGTTATGATTAAAATAGTTTGTATGAAGACTTATGGGTCACCTTGTTGAGCCTCTCCTCATGCTAATCTACGACTCTCATAGTCCTGTTCTTGGCAACAACATAAATGACTCAAGCTCAAAGACCTTGATCTGACCTTGATTCAGAGTTTAGTGAGAAAGTCTATCTCTCCACACAAATCGTGACAGCGTTCTCTTCTATTTTGTTCCCACATAAGAACCAGCGAGTACGACTGCGAGAGAGTGGCTGTCTGCTACGCTTGTTTACGACGGTGATTTTTTTAGTTTCAGTTACAAGGAAACCGAATATTCATTTATCTGTAGTTTTCCATTTTTGTGCCTTGAATGTGTACACTATGTGTGCCTTTCCCCTTTTGTTTTCGTGAGCAGGACATGCTGTGGAATACTGAAATTTTTTCGGACTGTTCTCATAGGCTTTGGGATCAGGCATGCAAATTGCGATCAAATGACCCAGCGAGACTTGGCGCCAAGTACTCGAAAGAGGCTGTCACGGCAATTCGATCACTTTCGCCACCCTCTTGCTCGTTTACTGCAAACAAAGGGTGCCTCGTTTTTGCCTGAATTTTGACATGCAGTGCCATAATCAGATGCCATAGTTGTACATGTGCTCTCCTTTTTATATATCTTTATTATTTACTTTCTATCGCCCGCTATGTCGGCCAAAGTTCTCTTTTTGTTCATTACTTATGACGTACGCGGCCTTAGATGTTTCCGGGCTGTACGTCGAAAAAGCGAATATCTGTCATCAGGCGAGTGCAATGCAACTACGGTGCCTTGAGTCGAAACAAGGAGCCTCGATCACAAATCTGTTGCAAACACAACTATTGCAGTTGCGGAAATTGAGGTGATTGCTCAGTTGTGACATGCGCCGGAAAATTAATCAAGAACTTCAATTACCGTTATTGCAAAAATTGCAATAGTGCTTTGAAATACCGGAATTTTCCGAAAAGGTCCTCCTCGATGCTTTCGTTTTCCTTTTGTATAACAGTTTCATTCCCAGAGACAGATTATTTGTAATGGTGAGATTGAGGCGATGCGCAGATCGCTATTATCTCTGTCTATCTCACAATCTGTCAAGGGGCCACTGATGTTTACCTTATGTTCATGTAAGTGAATAGACCAGCGGTGAGCATGGGCGTTTGGACTTGGAGGTACAATGTTGCAAACTTCTTACTTTAGCGAAGTGATTTCAATGTTAAACATGGAGCACGTTTCATCTAAATTGTGCAATTATACTGCTCAAACTACGCTCTTGAAAAGATGGCCATCACTTTAAACGATTTTGTTTCAGGCAAATAAAAATCACGAAATATATTCTCAAGCTATGGCGTCAGTATTATTAATCGAAAAAATCAGTTTTCTTTCACCGATAAAAAAAATTATTGTATTCGGTTTTAAGTGGTACTGTATTTCGAGCATTTTGCGTACTTATATGTGCTGTTTGAACTTCAGAGAAATAAAATCTTGAGCAATATATCTAACGAGAACACAAACATGATCGATTGACTTTTCAATTCGACGAACACGAAGGCAGTATCGTTGTAAAGCGTCAAGCACGGCTTAGAAATATAAGCTGAGCTCAGTGATTATATGAACAGTTGCCGTCGAATTCGATGGCTGACATCCGATTTGTTGGGCAGCGAACTGAGACCACAGTGCAATGAAAGTTAGCATCGCACCCAGCAACTGAAATTGGTATTTTAGGCAGAAATTCAGACAAGAATATGGCCACGTGACTGCGCAACACGTAATTCGCTCAAATACAAAATACTCAAAGTAATGTACAATGAGCCAAAAAATGTAAGGCATCATATCATGATTTCATGGATGGGTTGAAACTTGAAAGTAATCTTAGCGCAGACTTGCGCACTGGGGTATAAGGCGCCAGACATCAATGGCATCAAGGACCACCAGTTTTAGACGAATCATGCACAATTCTGAGCTAGATTATCATAAGGTGAACTTTTCGTGACCGATATCTAAATTTCATCAACCCGGCGTACTGCTGATTGCTGACTTACTGCAACAAATGTCGATTTGTGCAGCACAACCACTTTTCCGATTGTAAATCCCCAGCCGAAGTCAGATGCTTTTCGATC
>JAQGAX010000522.1:0-15971 GCA_034698105.1 Plectus exinocaudatus
ATTTCGTCTCCCCCGAAACACTGATACACCGCTACACCAGTGATGCAAGGACTGCTGCGCCTCATTTTGGTCTCTTTGGGGACTAAAACACTGATACACCGCTACACCGCAATACCTGTGATGATAGGTTTATTACACATGATTTTAAAGTCCAGCGGCATTGAAACAGTGATACGCCGTGGCTTAAGTGATTGTGTTCCTTGTCCCATTTGGTTGTTAAGGTGCTGTCTGATTGACTTGCTTGAAAGAGCTTTCGGGATCTTTGTCGTCACGCCACGACCATTGATTATGATTGCATGCTCACGCCTCTACATATTCTTTTTAAAGAAATGAGAAAATTGCTTGTCACAGGCTTGACGAATAGGAGCCATGATTGCTGTGTGAATGTGTTTGGAAGGAACGTTTTTTTATGAAGTCATTGTTACTGAATGCATATATTTTTTACTGTTGTGAAAAATGACCGAACATGAAGTACTCTAAGTGGTTCTTGAAGAACGCACTTTCGGTAAAACAACATTCTTGTTACAAGAGTTTTTCCAATGAGTATAGGCGTTCCTTCGAGTCACCAGTCTGTTCAATGTAAAATGATGATGACTTTTCTTCATCGCGCACAGAATCTTTTTAAAGCGTCCCATCCACACAAAAGTCTGCTCGGCCCGCATAGTGTTCACTGCGACATCCGGATTCAACGTTACCAAGCTGTCCGGGTTGTACATTTTCTGACACTGCGATCGATGGTTTCGAATGTGCAAGCGGTCAATCACCTGCAATGCTAACTAGTGTATTGCACAAACCAAATTAAATGCTCTGAGTTTCTGCCACGCCGAGATTGTAAGGGTAAAGTGGCAGCGCTCTCTGGGGGGGGGGGGGTTGGCAATTCCTTTCCCACCTACTTCTAGCACGCCCACCTTTGGTGTAGGGATGTTTTCTTATGTTTACCAATGGTACCATATTAAGTTTTTGATCGTTTTTATGGCTCGGGAAATATTATTATACAGGCTTTCAACTTTAATGCTCAGAAATAGTTACTTTCGAAGTCTACAATGCAATCTTAAACTGTGGATATTCTGCCCTTGCGAAATACAGTATAATGCCTGTTGGCAGCAAGTCATACTTACCTTGTTGATCTTGAGCCACATCTCATCGTATGGCGCCGGATACACGTCGGACGGAAGTTTTTTTCTTGCCTCCTTCAAACCGGCAACGTGGCAGATGTTATCATAAATGATGGAAAATTTGTCCCAATCCTCTGGATTCTGCTTTTCCGTTGAGAAATATTCGTACAAATGATCAATGAATATGATATAAGCTTGCGAAGGCGATTCTGATCTAAATTATTTCATCACAGAAGACATTTTGGTCATTCAAGATACTTAGATTAACCTTTATGCACTCAGAAAGTTTCTAATAAAAAATTTTACATTTTGAAACACTACGGTAATACAAGATTGGCAATAAAAGCCGAATTAGAATTTGACTGCGAAGCAGCTGCTTTCCCTCCGGTTTTTGGTTAACCCTCCAATGGCAGTATTTTTTGTGGATCAGAAAGACATGATAAAGATCTCCCATTTAAATATTTTCAAATGGCCATCTGTTGGATAGACGGAGGCCATAAATCTCCATTTATCGGTTTCTAGGTTTGCACCTGCGCATATGTCTATTGCAACCATCCCCATTAAAACCCTTTCAAGCACTCTCATCTCACTCCCTTAATATTTTTGTGTGACGAATCATTTTCGCTATACTAAAAAATATTCAATCTCGGTGTCGGCCCGATGCATGCGGCTTACCCGAACATCGGCTCCCAGCGCAGAATGTGACCACACGGAGCGACAATGAAAAAATGTCCTCGAAGCCAGTGCCCGATTCGCTTCCTTCCACCGATGTTTTTGAAACAATCCTCCTTCAGCGATGCGCGATCGACAGTCGATGCCGTTAGATCAACGCGACGCAATAATTCGTCTGATCGTGATCCATTGGAGTCTATTCGTTAAAAATATTTTGCGCAAATAGTGTAACAAGTTACCAACAGAAATTGTCAATGAGCTGTCTATTTTTTAATTTTAACTCTTGCTTGATAAATATCTAACAGACACTATTCTCGTATTATCTTTGTGTGCTTTGATGTGCGCACCAACTATGTTTCCATCACTATCCACCTGGAACTTCGGGCCCATAGGGCTGAATAAAATGAAAAAAACAAACTAACAAAAAATTATTGGATTTTTAAGTGCTCGCAAGCCTAAAAAATTCAAAAGATTGCAATGTGATCATTTGATTACCGTATTTTCTCTAATAATACGGCTCTCTTCAATCTCTAATGCGTCACTGTACGAGAGAAATTGCGTGTTATTCATGCGTATCTAACTTAAATAAATCTTTTGCAGCCTTCTCTTTACAATTTTTTAGAAATTTTATTGAAAAAGGTCAAATCAAAGGGTTCGAATTTTTTCGCGATTCTCCAAATTTTCTAATGGTTGAAAAATAGTACGGCATGCTGTATTAATAGAGAAAATACGATATTTAGGCAAAGCCTGTTTCATGATCCGTGCGCATGTTTACCATCAAAAAAATTGTCACAGCTACTCTGTAAAAGCGAAACAGCATATAAAAACTGTGTAGTACCGATTTCCGTGGCATACTGCATCAGATCTTCGTGAATTTCTTCGGACAACAATTTCCGCGCTAAAATAAAATAATTATTAGATAAGTAAGTTACCGCACTCAAGCCTACATCTCGAACGGGTGACGGGTGCCTCGGTGCGCAGCGGTTCGTCATAATCCGTCGCATTATTGTCGTCTGTTTCCTCGTGGATCTCACCCGAGAATTGAGTTTTCCGTCGCAAATTCGCTTCTTTCACTGCAACTATTGGCATTTTCTCCGTATTATCAAAAAAATTAGTCACTGCTTTCGTAGAAGTCTTCAGCAACGTCTTTTGTCGTTCGTCCCAGCTTCTCAACGATCTTTTTGAATTCAGTCGGATAACCTCTTTCCTGCATGTGCTTGCAGTGCTTTACACAAAAAGCTTTTCCTTCTTCCGGCTCTTCGCGACAGTTGCTGGGATAAGATACTCCAAGCGGGCCGCTAACTTTCTCCTACAATACGGGCCATGTAATTCAGAACGAGAAAAAGCAGTACAATTTACCTGAAACATGCAGAGTGTGTACTGCAGTTTCCAGAGACCGTCACCAATGTGAGCAAAGTCGCAGCCTGAAGAAAAATGATGACTTTAAGATAAAAGCAGCGCGCAATGGGCAGCACACGCGGGGCCATCGGTGGGATGACGCAGAAATGATCAGGAGAGAAACCACTGTTTCTAAGACGACGTCAACTTGGTACTCAATCAAGCCCAAGCTCACTCGCCCTGGAAGTGGGCGACTGACCTGGGGTGGGACAAAAAGTATCAATCTGCACCCGTTCCATACCTGTAACGGGTGTTCGAGGCCAGGCAAGTCTGAACCCCAAATAAATTTTCGCCGTGAAAAAAATTTCCGGCCGGGAGGGGGGGAGGGGATCAAGAGGGGTCCAACCCTGGTCAGAGGGGCTGACTCCCCAGACCCCCCTTGTTACAGGTATGCCCCCTTTCCCAGCAGTCCAGCCGTGCTTACCTCTTGTGGGCGGCAATGCCCTTGGTTTGCCGCCCACGGCGCTACTCTAAAATTTGCATAATGGTATACTTCCCCCTAAAATGCGAAGCTCTAAAGTAATGTTTTGCTCTCATTACCTTTCTCTTGGCATATTGTTGTCTTCTGATTGTGTTGATATAAGCCTCGATCTTGAAATGCGCAGTCCTTAATGAACTCTTCAATATTAAGAGTTCGTTCCATCGGCTGGTCGTTTTGCTCCTGTAAAGACCTCCAAACTTCGTATTCGTAAAACGCGGAGCTCAGTAGTTTTCTTGAAAGCCTGCAGTCTGAAACGCTTTTCTTAAACAAAACATCGAAAATGCGATAAGACAGTTGCTTTGCGTTGCTGTAACGGTGATACAAAAACCAATTCGAAACAAACGGTATACAGTAGAAACCGCACATAAGAGAAAAACCGGATATAAGAGAATCTTAGTAAATCTTATTTTTCCTTGTACTATGCTACAACATGTAGTAGAAACCGTATATAAGAGAAACCGGATATAAGAGCACTTTTTTGATTCCCGTGCGTTCTCTTATATCCGGTTTCTACTGTAAATGTAATGAACGCATATTAAATGCCACTACATGATACACAGTAAAGAAACAGTATGTGACCTGATTCTGCGACCTGAATGCCGCACTGAGCAGCTCGGTTGTACAAAGCTTCAGAGTATGCTTCCGCG
Source organism: Plectus exinocaudatus (assembly GCA_034698105.1). NCBI lineage: Eukaryota > Metazoa > Nematoda > Chromadorea > Plectida > Plectidae > Plectus > Plectus exinocaudatus. The sequence goes on from JAQGAX010000522.1 coordinate 4,314, forward strand.
AATCCTTGAAACGAGCACCAAGAGTGGTGCCTGAAATAACCGTCGTTAACCTGGGAATTATAGGAAAAATTTTGATAAAAAAGAAGTAATTGACTAGTTCAAGTTAATTTTTTTTGGATGGATCCCCCTCAGTTGCGCATCTGCACTGCTCTGGTCCGGCGGTCTGCGGGTATTTTGACCAAAATTTTTTCTGTTTAGGGGAATGTACCCCCATGTGCCCGGCGGCCCACCCTACTAGGGGTATTTATGTCCGCATCACTAGTTGGCGACCTTTTTTTTTAGTCGTCGAAGTTCCAAATTTTTTCCATACTCCAGACCACTGGCTCATAGGTATCAAGGTGCTCTGGGGGTATACCCCCAATACCCCAGTGGCCACGTCTGGCCCTGTTTGATATCGACCTGCTGCAGAGCGTTTGGTCTTACTATCCGGGTGCCTCCTTCCCCTCCCATAATTGATCATATCTGCGACCATGCACGCCCTTAAATCAATACAAAGCGAATGCTTACAGCTGACAGACGTAAAACTCGATCATGGACTTGTGCATGAAGTTTTTGTCATTGACTTCGACATATTCGACGTTTTCATTGTCGTTGTAGTATCTTTTGCAGCCACTACCCTGCCTTTTCTTCTGCGACTTCGACTCATCAGAAGCCCAGGGACCGATTGTGAGTTTGCAGTGACGACAGTAGGCGCGTAGCACTGTACAAGTAGATTTTTCTTCTAGTCGATAGCAGGTAACCGTGCTGGTGCTGAACTTGAAACTGTCATGATCGGCTGGGCACTGCACTTTTTGTGGTGCAATAATTCTGACCGGGAAATTTGAGAAATTTGATCTCAAATCCGCTTGCAGAGGACCAAGCCTCACGCAAGCTTCTTCCAGTTTCAACCGATCGCTTTCATTTGCGCAAACAGCTTTGCATGATTCAGCAATCGCATTTGGACCGAGGTGCCCAACGTCTCGAACCAACTGTATTGCTAGGACGATCGACTGGAAACTGTCCGCCCTTATGAGTTCAAGAGCAAGCGCTTCTGGAGCAGATCCTCTGACGTCCAAACAGCCAAACTCCTTCAGATACGTTAGACATTCTCGACTTTTTTCATTCGCGTCTGCCAGCCGCTCTGCGGATTCCGCCTTCTTCGCAACCCGTTTCTCGGCTACGTGCAAGTCGAAATCCTCTGGCCGTCGTCGTTTGGCGTTTGGCATGACTATCTGAAATAATGTTCGTAAAGGAAGCTTTTGATAACGCGAATGCTTTTGTAATACAGGGTGTTTGGTAATTAACGAGACCTAATAACACAAGTCGAGAACTCAAGCAGCAACTAAATTCTGTACTTGTTTTAGAGCATAAATTTAATTAGTTACATAATAAATTCAAAAGTTTCAGTTTCTAAGATTCTACATTGTATATTCGTAAAAATATTTCGAAAAGAAGTTGTATCGTTGCGACTCACTTTGCTGTCATTTTGACTAAGCGAAACTCATCGATCATATCTGAATAATAAAGTCAATGAATTAAGCAATTGTTTTTAAAATTTTCACAAATTGGAAAAACAAATATTAAATTTTAGCTGGATCGATGGAAGAGTTCCAAAATTATTCAAAAACAAATTGTCTCGTTATTTAAAAAGCACCCAGTAAAACCGCGACCGCAGTTTAAAATTAATTAACCAATGTCCACACATGAGCCAAACACTGGGCCACAAACACAGGAAACAAAAGTGATGTAAACCTATGACAGCAGACTGATAAATTTCTTCATCAACAACAACACTATATCACAGAATGGGCATGGTGGTTGTGGAGGGGTAATGCATTATTCCTCCAAACGATCCGAAAGGAATATGGATTCTTAATTGAGATATTGAATATGTTCGCCACATAATAAAAAAAATTATTGGCTTGTAACTGGATAGAGAAGGTGTTTGGCGTATATCCTCTCCCTATATAACCTCAGCCCCGTCCCATGCCCATATCTGCTTGCCTACCTATGCTCCACCCAATAGGTGCAGTATTTGAGAAATGCGCTTGAAGACACATATGAGCGCATCTCTGTCCTCAAGATGGAGACCCCGCTGTCCCAGTGTCCCTAAGTCGCTGAGTCAGCAATACTTCGACTGACGACATATGAAATTTGAGGCATGGGACTGGGCGTTCTCATACCTACCCTACATCGACCAGAGTCAGCACTAATCACATTTAAATTCCTATGACTGACAGTTAGCCAGTTCCATTTGCAAGCAAACTGAACTGTTGCCCGTTCTGGACCACGAGGAGGTCGTCAGTCACCCAGAACAATGAAAAAAAAATTTATCTCATGAGAAACAAGGAAATGTATCTGAATGTCCAACTAAAAACAAGTCAATATTGCTTCAGCAAAAATGGCGACGCAAGTTCAACATAATCATAGTCCCTCACATGACCAAATAAATAGGCCTGGGCTGTACCGTACATTTACACAATACTATTCCAGTCTTTTTCGCATGTTATACAATTTCGTCTTCACGATTTCCTTTTTCATTCGCGGTTTTCTCGTTGCTCCTTCTTTGAGCTTAGGCGCCAGAACGACGTCCTCAGCCAATTGCCGCTGCTCCTCCTCATGTTGGTCTCTTTCAGCAAGTTGGCGTTGGCGCTCTTCCTCATGCTGCTCTTCTTCAGCAAGCCGGCGCTCGTGCGCTTCTTCAGCGAGTCGGCGTTCGCGCTCTCCTTCAGCAAGCCGGCGCTCGTGCTCTTCTTCAGCGAGGCGACCTTCGTACTCTTCTTCATCGAGTCGGCGTTGATGCTCTTCATCGTCAGACATGCTCCGTTGCTCTCCGGGCACGCGCTGCTCTTCTTGGTCAATGGTGCTACCTTCTTCGTCATCGCCACCCCTGTCACCTAAAATATTTAATCATATTTCATGCTCTCAGTGCCAGATGCTGTTGCATTACAGGCTTGGCGAATGAATTACAAACGCGCGTATGCAAAAAAAGAACATGGTTACATTATTGACATGCTACTGGACGGTGCTGCTTACTTATTTTCACGGGTCACTGGGAGTCGGATATTCCCCCAGACGGCAAAAATGTCCTCCATATCCCCAGTCACCGAAGCTTAGAGAGATTACCAAGAGAGATTCGCCGCAAGGCGTGTGCAAGGTGTGCGCGTGGCGTGGCCGGGCATTCAGTTTTTCGTCCATTTTCGTCAAACGTCGCGCTCAAATTCCATGCATCTAGAAAAACATTCATTTTTCACTCTCTATTTCGTCATTTTATTACACTTGTCTGTGTTATGCATCATAGTTGAATCTGCGACTTTAGCGTTGTTAATGAAAATGATTATAATGAGGTAAAATGCATAAAACCCCCTCATTTATTAAAGTTTTATCAGAAATACAATAAATTCATCGTAAATTAGTAGTTAAATACCCGAGACGATTGTCGTCAGCCGATCGTCAACGGAGTCAGCGATTTCGAAAATCGCGGGTACCGTCTGATACATCTTATGAGTCAACGGATCTCGCGTTCGAGCGACGAGAGCGCGAGTCTTTTCTTTTGGAAATTGCTGGCGCTCGGTGATATTGGCCTCGGTTGTTGTCATTTTCAGAGCTTGTTCGAACTGGTTTGTGATACCAGTATATTCGCGGAGGAAATCGTCCGCTCTCGTCGGGGCAATTATCAGCACCGGGACGTTGCGAACAGCTGTGTTTTTCTTCAGCTTGGCCAGCTTCATAAAGTGTCGTACCTGCAATAGCGTCGCAATAACATTAATAAATATTTGAAAAATTTATTGCGAGCAATTACCTCGATCGATCGTTGCTCGTCCCTCAGTTTCTCGAGTGTTTTCTGCACTTTTCCGAGAAGATCGGCGATGGTTGGCGGACGAATCATCGGAATGACTGTGTTTTCGATGAACGTGCGGATCAGCGACTTCATCAAGTCCTTTTCACCGAGTTGGCGCAGAATCTAAATGCCAGCAGAGATCAATGAAATTGAAAAGTTATAAGGAAATTGTTTTTACAAAATAGCAGTAGCAAAGTATAGGTTCATAGACGTCCCACAATCGAGTCCAGGCGCCTCTGAACAACCCGCGGAACATTTTTGCCACTCGTCTCTTGACTTTCTCCGCTTCTCCTTCTTTGGTTCGGAACGAGTACCGAAGCTCGATCAGCAGCCGGTAAAAGTGGCTGCGTTGCAGTATTTGCGACAAATTTTCGCGATTCTGAGCGAAATTCTCGATCTCCTCTTGAGTTGGACGATTGATGGGTAAGACAATAGATCGAGTCATAATCCTGTCAAAAAAGCTATTTTATATCGTGTAGTATAATAATACGAATACAGAGTTACGGATCGAAAATGTTTAACAAACTTAAAAGTTTTGGCATATCCAGTAAATGTAGTAAACGGCGTAGTGGGGGAGTTGCGCAACCCTTGGGCTGGTGGGGGAGTCTCCATCAGGGCCGTGCTGTCTTACTAAACCGTTAGCACAATGGTTGTGGCTCAAAATATTACTAGACCACTGGTCGCAGATAAAATAAATTTGAGGTTTGCACCTGACAAAATATAGCTTTTGCCGTTTGATGAAGGTTCGAAGGTAAATGATCGTAGCTTCGATCCCTAAACCCATGCTCAGGATCGTGCCAAGAGTTTTAGCATCCTGGAGCCACAGCGCCCATCGATACCCTTTGGCGCCGCGTCAATCGCCTCCCACGCCCTATTGTTCCCCATACTACTACAGGGTGCCCTGAAAATAACTGATACCTTTTCAGTTCGTTAAATCTCGACAACGGAAAAACTAAATTGCGTGATATACAGGAGGTCAAAAAGTCACCTCAAGGGTTTGATTGGCTCCTGCTCGGCATTGCAAGCATAACTTTGATGTGAATTTTTGCGCAAGACCGTACTTTGACTCATCCAATCTCAATATAAAGTATTTTATTTTTTTAAAATTGCATAACCGGTCTATGCGGTCTAAAGGTCATAGACCGCGTCTATGTCTAAAGCTTGAGGCGCAGCAAATATTATCGTGGCAGCGGTAATTATCACTGGAAATGAAGGAAATTTAGTATTAGCATGCGTGCGAATGCTATCAGTCAAAATTTGAGGTGCAGCAATTTTTTACTGTACGAAATACCGGTGGTTAGAATTGAAAGGGTTCCAATATTCCAAATACTCCAAACTAGACTGTTAATATCTAAAGAGTGCGGCAATGAACGGCTTGCGCAGGGAGGGGTGCGTGAGGAAGGAGAGGGAGCGTGCAGCCCCTGCCCTTTTTTGTCTGCCTGATAGAGATAAGGGTCCTCGCACCTGTTCTTGGAACAGCATCATCATTTGAGATCGTCACGCTCGCCCTCCCTGGTTGATCGGGTCTGTATGCCGCTGTCTTCGCATGCGATGCGTCAGCAAAAATGAGCCACTGACTGTGGGCGGAGACAATGGGAAGGAGGGGCATTAACTTTGCATTCCTGCCTTCAGCGTATGAAATGGTAAGGGTGTCCTGGGTCCCGTGTCTTGGTCGCCACAACCCCTATTAAACTTCTGCGCTCGCCCATGTGCTACCCTCTCTAAAGAAACAGAAAACGGTTCGTCGTTTGGTTTGTACCTGGGCTTCGACTACAGATGGAGACCATACAAGCACAGATGTCAGAGGGCAAATCTCTTGCGGAGCAAAAAAGTGGAACCAAAAAATGTCTCCGGAGCCGAAGTGGAGCTGTCTTTGGCGCTGAATCCGGAGCCATTTTACTAGTTCCGGTTGGGTGCCGGATTTGGAGTGAGCCGGGCTCAAAGGTCGAAGCCGCGCAACACTGCTGAGCAACTCAAAAAATTTTGGGTATCTCAACCGCACCCCATCGAGGTCCGCGGCGGTTCAGGAGACACTAATTCCCCTCGATACACTTGGATAGTGGCAAAAGAGGGCTTACAGCATCGGGGATTCCCAGGCCGTCATCGGTCCAAGTACGATCCAAGTACGGTCCAAGTATCTAGATTTGCTTTTTGGACTTGCCAGATTCGACAGGATCGCGTATTGTCAACGTGGCAGGGCCGAAAGCGAAAATGTTGCGTTAGAAATCGAATTTCTCAAACGATTGATCTTTCGCGTTACAAACGCCAATTTGTGTGAAGCCACTCGTGGGATCGAGACCGGGCTCAGGCCAAAAAAAAGTCAGGTCCCATCAGTGAGGTTCCATCCTATCACTTTTTGATTGAGTACTACAGTAGTCCACTTAACAGAAGAAATACCGTGCCTAATGTAATGACGTCATTACAGTAGGCGAATGGTTTCGTTACATTACGTCATGACGTAATTGTAACGACCAAACCACTCGCTCTCTTGTAAATTAGGTAATGACTATCAATTAAACATGACGAATATAATACTGACCGCGAAGATGTTTATAAGGCGCCGCATGCTCTGTTCGCCACCATTCCCATCGAATCTCTCTCTCGCGCTGCCCTACTCTCTCCAGAAGTGAAAACAAGCAGCAACTTTGCGCTTACTTCTTATAATGGCCCACAATGCCCGCTGTACTGCCGCTACTGAAGCGACTTATCGCCATAAGTTTCTAAAAGTTCGCGAGATGAAGGACCAGCTGGAGAGAAAGCTTGCTGAAGCAAACAAGCAGGTCATGGCGCTGGAAGAGGAGAAGCGCATTCTGATCGACCAGAAGCAGGAGGCAATCAGCCAGAAGCAGGAGGCGGTTGATAGTTTGCAGATGCTGCAAAAGGAATCCATGTACTTGGTTGTTCATAAAATACTGTCGATTTTTTGCCTTAAATTCGATTCAATCATAACCAAACGGAAACGGTTTAAACACCGAATACGAGGGGTCTCTTTTAAGGAAAAGTACACTGCGCTATTTTGGCTTTATTTGCTTATTTGAGTGATTGCGCAATGTGTTGCGAAAGCACAAACGGGCTTTTCGCTATTATTTGTATGTTTTTGTGAAAAATCTGTACAGTGTGGCACATGCCCGCCTCTGGAAAATGTGCCCCTCAAATTTTGGTAATCATCATGGAAGGAGAAGGACATCCCTTACAAAAGTCACTCTGCCCCCTCACTATGGTTTATACCGCTCCTAGTTTCTCGCTTGACTTCGCTCCTGAGTCTGAAATTCAGTGAATGTAACTTTTAGGACGTGGATGATGAAAGAAAGGGACTTTTGGCTAAAGAGCGAGGAGAAAAAGAAGGAAATTCTTGCTCTGAAGCAGGAGAATAAGCAGCTAATGGAGGAGCGCCACGTTGACGAACCGTCATTACCTGTATGTGTTTCTTTTTAATATTTGAGTCCGATCCAGTTTTTTGAATACTACGCAAATAATCTATCAGAGAGTGTCTGGTTTTTCAAATATCGAGATGCCTTGTTTATTGAACGGTCTTGATAGTTACATTTCAAGGATGCAGTTTTGAATGGTAAATGTTGTCACTGCTCTGAATGAAGCTATGTGTGGACGTATCAGACCATATTTGGGCGCAGGTTGGTGGCTGGGAATATGCCGCAGCCGAATCGGTTTGGCTGGGTCCTAAAATTTTTTATCCCTGTTCGGGGTCCCAGAGGCCCCAGAAAGGCGAAGATTCCAGAGGGGCTAATTTTTTAGGATTCAAATAAAACACTGTTTGCTTATGTCAAATCTAGGCATATGAGAGCATCTCAGACGTGGGGCACACCTTAGATAAGGAGAACGTCGTGCAAATAGTCTAGCCCAGTTTGTGAGATTGTGGCAGATGGTTTAAATTCCCTCTGTGTAATGGAGCACCTGACCCTCTGCTTATCTGCACAAATATCCTCTTATTGTCATAGTGTGCTCTTCTTATGTATCCCAGGAGAGCATTGTGCAACTCACTCATCGCTGTGTCATTCATTTCAGAACCGCAAACGACCTACTTCACCCATTGGAAATGCCGCCATCAAGCGCCTGCGAGAGATACCATTATCCAGCGCCTATGGAGCACCAACTGTAAGTTAAATTTCTAGTTATTGATAACAGTTAAAATTTAAAGTTGAGGAACAAGTTATTGAAGAGAACCGATTTAATTAGCTCTATATGTGGATGTCTGTCATGTCTGAGCGCCACTCATAATACGTGCTTATGTGGAAAAGGGGCGCTTATTCAGAAAGTTGACCTAAAAGAGTGTTCTAGGGCACTTTTTTGAAAAAATCGAGATTGGGTGCCTTACAATTATAAAATATATTGTATATTACCTTTTGGCTGTCTGTCTCTGATGAATCCTTAACATTTCATTGCAGGTGGCTGAGGCCCTTGGATCGACCTCGGAGATATTTGAAGTCTTCATGCCGCAGTACCACGTGCTCAACCCTAGCCGCAATATCTAGTTGCCTGCTTCTGCGTCAGTCATCTCCTCAATTTTTCGGTGCCTCTGCTCGTTGGTTTCATTGTTGACACAGTTTTGCCTCTGCTCTGAATCATTGAATGGTGCAGGCAACTAATTCTTTCTGTATTCTCATATATATATAGATCATTTAGCCTATTTTAAGAAATTAGCCGGTAGGCTATTAATATTTCAAACTCGAATGTCAATGGGCATAGATTATTAATTCAATGTTACATTTTAATTCACAAACATTTCTACATTTCCTTAAACATTATCTGAGGTTATCTGATTATCTGTTATATGGGGTTAACTACGGTTATCTGAGGGTGTCCCCAAACCAGACCAGAGTATCGGCAACCAAGCCCCCATCTTCAGACAACTGGAACTGCTTTGTTAGATGGGCTTCACCTATCCGTTCATTTCTTGCATCTAATGCAGAATTTCATTGAGAAAGAATTCCTCTGAGTCAGTTTAGATTTCATAACAAGGGCAAGAATGATTTTCAGGGAGAATCTTGCGTTATTGAAGTTTCTGTTGACGAATTTTTTGTATGTGGCTCTTTCATTTTCCAAATGATGCAACAAAATTACTTGGCGCTTACATGTTCGTTGTGCATGATTTGCAATTTGATTCAATTCAATTTGATATGGAAATGTGTTTGTTGCTGCTGTTGTATCAAAAATTTGCTTGTTCTATTTTTATGTGATCTGCACTACATATGAAATGTTGTGTAAATACTTTGCATACACTTGTCTTATAAAACAGTGGCATTCAACAAATTAATCTATTGTTCAAACTACTTCTTTTTCGAATGAAAGGTGGGTTTTCATATTTGAGGGTACCATATTGAAGCAGAGTGAAAAACTCCGCACAACGGGTGTGTTGAAATTCCTGGAAAAAAATTTGGCGCCAAAATCCCGACACGAAGGTGCCGTGCCGGCAATCCCACTTCCGTCGACAAGTTCAGACCCCCTCGCCTCGAACGTATGTTACAGGTGTGGAGCCCATCTCTAGTTGTAGCCCAGGAACAGACCCAGTGGCGAGCATTTAGCTTTAGAGACGGAAACGTATCGGCGAGCCAGACGTGCCCTCTTCAACTGAGAGGTTGCGGCAGTCAAGATACTTACCATTTCATAAGACCGAAGACATTACAGTCAAAACCTCCAATCAGACCTGTAACCTGTAACCTGTAACCAGCGGGTCTGGAGGGTTCCCCCACCGGATAAGCTGTTTTTGAATTCGCGCCGAAATTCCGATACGAAGGTGCCGTATCGGTGACCCCCGGTTGACGGGTTCAGACCCTCTGGCCTCTGACACGCGTTACAGCATACCTGTAACCAGGGGGTCACCCCCTGATCAGGGGTCAGATCCGCCCAGGGGGGTTTACCTTCCTACCAAACCATCACGTTGTGGCAAAAATTTTGAATATCGCACCGAAATCCCGACATGACGGTACCGTACTTCCTCTTCCTCAAAGGTCCAGACACCCTCCTTGCTTCGGACACCCACAACAGACATACTTTTTTATCTCCGTCGCAGTGAGTGGCTCAATTCCGGCGCCGCACTGAATATGAAAGCAACGGCATGCAGACTCAATCAACTGGGGCCTGCTTCATAAAACTGTTGAGAATTGAGAATTGAGAAATTGAGTTTGCTTTATCACGTGAAGAATTGATATTCAGGTGAAGAAATCCAACTGAGTCTCAATTCTTCACATGATAAAGCAAACTCAATTTCTCAATTCTCAATTCTCGACAGTTTTATGAAACAGAAACTAGGGTAGACGTGATGACCAAGTGGTGATGCTGCTCCAAGAACAGATGCGAAGACCCTTGTCTCATTTAGGCGATCAAAAGAAGAAAGATAATAAACGACTCCCTTCATGCATCCTTCCTTCGCAAGCGATGAATCGCCCAACTCTTTAGATTTGTAGCAGTTTTATTGCAATGTTTCAGTAGTATTAGTACCGTTTTGATTGCACCCACCGCCTTTCAGTAAAACAATCTCTTTAGCTTTAGCTGCATCTCCAATTTTGACAGATAGAATCAGACGGATTCTGATTGCTTAATATCCTCGATTGCCACCGATAATTAACTATACTATACAAATGTTTGCTGCGTTGCCAGCTTTAAAGAATTAAATTTTTGGTAGGGTTGTAACGGGAAATTTCTCCATTCCTCCCCGCGGGAATCCATATCCCCGAAATTTAGTTTCTTTAGCTCCACGGAATTCATTTTTAGTTCAAATTGAATTCAATTGAATACATGTTTAGTTAATTTAATTCTAAAAGTTCAGACCAAACGCTGCGAAAGCAAAGTTCTCTCTACTCTGACGATTACTAACTAAGCTATTCAGTCACATGTTACAACTATTCAGTGGCTCATAAGAGCGTTTTTTGGGGGCAATGTATGTCCCCGTCCCTAAAATGCGCGGCCCCAAAATTCTCGGAAATTCTCCACTGAATTTTCAAATCCCCGTCCCCGTTACACCCATAGTTTTGGCGTTGGTTGCTACTGAAGTAGTCTATTGCACTTAATTTTTCACTTTCCCATTTTTTATTTTACATCACCATTTTCCAGTCTCAGTCTAGTATCCTCGTCATTTCATATTTTAGCCGTCCAGTGTAGGGTGGCATCATTGAGGAGCTCCTCAACACCTGAGCAAGGACGATTTGCAAAGCACGTTGCCAAAGGTTGCAGGTCGTGCGAAACAATGGTCAACGGCAGAGGTACACGAAATTTTTTTTGCTGGCTGGGGGCATCATCTCAGCAGGTCCAGTGAGCTCTACGCCACGAATATATTTCACCTCCCCTGGTCAATTTTTTGCCATGAGTACGAGGGTGCCTGGTGTACCAGCATTCCCACGTGCGTGATTATGTAGGGGGCATGTCCCTCGTTCCCATCGCAAGTTCTGCCACTGCATTCAACATTATCCTGGAGAACAGATCGAGCATTGGTTGTCTGCCAGCCAATTACTTGTCCATAACTTTCAATCCCAAATATCAGCAGCGTGATCGAGCGGTAACAGCCTGTATTGCGGCGTATCAGTGTTTCAGCTCCCTGGATTTCGAAATGAGGCGCAACAAACTGTTCATAACTAGTGTGGCGGTGTATCAGTGTTTCAATGCCAAAGGAGATCAAAATGAGGCGCAGCAAACTGTTCACAACTGGTGTGGCGGTGTATCAGTGTTTCAATGCCAAAGGAGATCAAAATGAGGCGCAGCAAACTGTTCACAACTGGTGTGGCGGTGTATCAGTGTTTCAATGCCGTTGGAGATCAAAATGAGGCGCAGCAAACTGTTCACAACTGGTGTGGCGGTGTATCAGTGTTTCAATGCCGTTGGAGATC
>JAQGAX010000523.1:0-15965 GCA_034698105.1 Plectus exinocaudatus
TACGAACCGACAAAATGCGCATTCCATACATCGGTATGAGTCGTACGCAAACAATGCTTAAAAATTCGATTCGAACACAGTCCGTGAGACCAGATCGATGCCACTGAAGAGTCCCCGTTTTCACAATAATCAGCACATTTAAATATGGTACAATTGTACGTATCTGCATACAGTAAACATATGAACAGACTTGGCCAGGAGGAGGCAGGGGTATACTTAGCTGCCGCTTAGCTGCCTGGGGGTACTGTATATATACAGTACCGCCACGCAGCTAAGTATTTTCACAGGAAAATTTTTTGTGGGCAGTACCCCAGACGAAGAAAATTAAAATTACACTGGATAGAGTCGCACTTTTTTGGGCAAATTGACGTCATTCCTTCCCCCCCCGTCCATCCATGGCTATATCTACAAACGAACATTGTATATTAATCTATGAAACTATAACATCTATCAATGAAACATCGATAAAATGTAGTCTTAGGATATAACATTGGATTTGTCAATAGTTTCAACTTTGTCGCTGTACTCTATTTCTTTGTCGAATCGGGTTTCTCCGCTGAGGCGTCGTCCTCACGGCTTTCCGCGCCAACTCCTTCAGCGCTTTCTCGTTTACTTTAATGTCAGTGGACAGAAGCATTTCTCTGTCCAGAATTTCCACCTGTGGCTCAACCAGCTCGAAGATGGGATGCAGTGGCACGGGAATGCCTTCTTCCAACATTCTGTTTACAATTCCTTCGAGCGCTTCTTGAGCTATTAATCCGAGATCGTTCAGATCCGCCTGCGGAAGCGCTTTCTCGTCGTGAGTGTTTATGTTCAGTTTCTCGAATTTCACCTGGGCGGTGATCACTCTGCCGTTCAAATTGACAGCTGCGTTGGCCGCCAGTTGAATATCTACGGAGCCGAGTCGGTGGTGGACGTGGCCGACTTTACGAGTGTACACGTCGAGTACACCCATTATGTCGATTTTTACAACTCCTGAAACCAGAAAGCTTGAAGAAATCGGAATATTTTCAACGTTTTTGCGAAGTTTCGAGGAAGCAATAATAAAAGAACTCAACTGAACTTGCTGAATTCCTCAGTTTTCTACTGACATGTGCACAAGTTTCAGTCAGTCATTTGGAGGATATTTCATAAAATTTGCATACGTCATTGACGGTTCTCTAATTTGTGCAACCTGAGTGAGTGAAAAGAAAAAAATGAATAAGGCGAGATGGGATTCGAACCCACACCCTTCCGAATACACCGCAAGTGCTCTACCGACTCAGCTACCTGACCAGACTAAGATCAACTGCAACTCACCTTCACCATTTGACGATCGACCAAAAACTACAGCTGGGGCCACATTTGTTCTATAAGTCAAATGAATTTCTCGCTTCGGAAATTTCTGCAAACTGGGCAGAAACGATCCAAGACAAATGGCGACCTCCATATCATCGCAAGTAGTGTATAAAAATTGACCGATGTCTTTCGAGTCAGGATCAATATTAAAGTTAAACAAATCGAGCCTGCAAAATGATCGTTATTGCACAGCCAAAAGTACTGTACAGGAGATAAAGAGAGGTGATGAATATGCAAGGTTTACGAATAAATTCTGTTCTGACATTGCTGCACTTTTTTGTTTTTGTTAGCATTAAATTTTGAATGAAAAATGATATTGTCAAATTTCTACTGAGACAACCTGCTTGAAATGGAGAAACAGAGTATCATAAACAAATGTGTATGCAATATATGTACGATGCGCAGTATTTGGCTTCGTTCGTTGACACGCATAATCGGTGGCGTAAGCAGAAGAAGCACGTGACCAGGGGCATACTGGCGGTGATACTTTTGATTGGCTATCTCCATGGCAACTGCCAGGCAAAATTTTTCCCGCCAAAAACTCGCGGTCACATGTTTCTGTAAACGCCACTTCGCATAATACATACCTGTTAGCGTGATACAAGAGTGAATTAAGCAGAAAGTCGCTGACGACCACTTCGAGCATCTTTGGTTCGCCGCTCGAAATAGGAAATGGCTTCACAACGGGGAAGAAAGGCGTTCCTCCGAGTCCCTCATAAGAAATTTCTCCGGCACTCTGGACTTCAATGAACTGCGTGGTCGCTCTTGGAGGTGTAACCAAACTGTAGTCCAGAAACAGACTTTCGACGGTTTCCTTCTGCAATTTCAATTTCGTTCATGGTTATCACGATCAATGAGTCATCTCTCAGTCAGCAAGCACTCTTTTTTGCATTCCTCAAAAATTAATGAACGCTGCCCGGTTAACTTTTGTGAACGTCGTAAATGTTTGGCGCAACCGCAATCAAATTGTTGTTACAAGGGCTGCCATCTCCAGCATAAATGGAGCAATTGATTTAGGGTATCACCCCGAAGAAAGGCCAAACAAATTGTGCGTCTCGGTGCCTATTACTGGACCGTTCTTGTTTTACGTTCCAGAATCCATGCTGTGTTGCAATTCGTACTCTATGGGGGCAACTGATATCATACTAGGGCCATTGAGCAACATTTTTGGAATTCGATCTTTCGTAATATTTATACTATTAATAGATTACAATTGACCGACGGATCTGCGGATGGCGTCACTGTACGAAGAAAGTGCGATTCTATCCCGTGTTAATTCAGTTTCTTCTTGTATTGCCCACAGTAAAAACTTTCTTCGAAGAGATATTTGATGCTTGGGGGCTTATGTGCGCCCCCTACCACCCCCGTGACAATGTCTGGATTGCCCCAGCCATGAATAATATTCTTTGATCGCTCGCAAAAACCCCACCCCAACCACCCCACCCAACTGCACGCAGACAAAAAAATCCAGTTCACTTCAACGAGGCAGACTAACAAGTTACGAGAGTTGGGTATAGAAATAGAAGGGAATGAAAAGAATTGAAGTGGTGTGGAACGAGCGCAAAGTTCAAGGTACTTTTTCTTTTTTTACAACTTTTTGAAAAAGCGTCTTCTGGACACATTATTCCTAAAAATTCCTCACATTGTACTCCTTACGTACATGAGTTCCTTACATTATTCTTTACATTGTATACAGAGTTCTTATGTTCCTAAAAATACCCTCTTCCCTGAGTAAAAAGGGATTTTGATTTGAAATGACATTTTTCTTCGTTCACTAATGGACGAATGAAGGCAAAAACAGAACTTGTGACCTTGATTCGCTTTAAATAAACAGGCAAAAAGGAAGAAAATTATTGCTGAGCAAGAAGAGGTTTTCTATGCATTCTATCATGAGATTTTTGTTCCCTGGCAATGCTTCGCTTTCCACACCGGTGGCCTATTTCGTAAAACTATTGACACTCAATTCCTTACGCCTTAATTAATTCTCAAAATTATTATGAAACAGGTCCCTGAATAATGGTTACAAATGCGGTCTGAAACAAGCAAGAGTTACTATGGTTGGCTGACTGAATAAAGCTAGCTCGCAAACATAACACAATCAATCAATCTCATAATCAATCTCTTAATTTAGCGTCATAATCCTTACCAAATCAAATATCTCCATCAGCTTGTTCAAGACCTTGTTGTTTGTCTTCTCTTTTTTCGAGACTTTCGCTGGAAGTTCGTCGAGTGATAATTCGGAAACCATTGTCTCAGGCTCAGGTTCTTGCGATGTTGCCTCTGGTTGCGGTCTTTCTTGTCTTTGTCGCTCATTTCCGTCCGGGAGAGATGGAGAGGGGGGACTCGCCGGCGATTCCGAGATCAACGTCTCAGCTCGACTGACCTCAACCGTCGGCCGTCTCGATGCAGGTCGTTGAACGATATCCTCAGAAGAGACGTCGACTGCAGGAATTGCAGCTGGAGCGAAGAGGTTCGCTTGTGCCGGCAACTCTTCCGACGTGACCGGATTCGGCGTAGTCGATATCTTCCTAGATGTACCAGGCCGCCGTCGCACCGGCTTTGGTGGTCTAACGGCAGGCGCTCTAAAAGTCGAACAATCACAGTAGCCGTTTCAATGTAAATGGTAGCAATTATGTTTCAATGTTCCAAGTCTGTTCAGCGCTTCATGCGTTTTACGTTTTGGTTATCGCATTCGCAGACTGTTCCAAATAGTGGCAATGGGCGGATCAGGATAGCTCCCCTGCCGGACGTACACGAAACACCATTAGTTCAAAATGTACGCCCCCATAAGCCAGCTACGCTCGCTTTATTAAGCCTTAGCCTAGCCCTAAAAGGAGACCGAAATCTATCCCCTAAATCCTCTAGAAACTCCTTCAAAGTAGGCTGTTTCCAGTAACGAATGGTGTATCATGTTCGTACTCCCCTGCAACCCCAGCTGCCCCTACCGTATACTCAGCAAAATTCCATTCGCACCTGAACACTGGTGAGAATTGGCTGGCCTCCGCCGGCGGGCTCATTATTGTCGGTGATTGCTCGCTGTTTTTCCGGACCTGCGGTGGAACTTGCATGTCGGGATAGGCATAATGCTCGGCCAGGCTATCGTCCTCAGCGGACGCCGACCGCTCCGACACGGTGCTTCCCATCGGCATCAACTGATGTATTCGCGGTTTGTGCACCATGACGTGCGTGGACGGCAGCGACTGCGGGATTCGTCGACTGATTTGTCGCTTTTGTCGGGTTCTGACCATTCTGCCGTTGACCATCAAAGGACGTCGACCATCATTCGCTGATTGGTCGGCGTCGACGGCGCTCATTGGCTGACTCGCCTCGAGACCGAACAGGTCGATTTGACGCGCTCGCGCCAGTGACACGACCGGCGGATTGTCGCTTAGTCGGCTGTTCAGATCTCTGTCGACCAGTTCCTTTGCGCGCAGGCAGATGACGTTCTGCAGTACCGGCTTAGCTTGACGCGCCACCATTTTCTAAAAATCAAAAACTTTTGAAGGCGGAGAACAGTGATGTGCGGTGCGCAGAAATCGTGAGATTGTTCGTGAATCGTGAAATCGAGAATGCGGATGACACTGTGATGTCCTGTCACTTCATGTAAGCAGAAAGTCAGTAGATGTCGCCAGACGGAGCGCAACAAAATCGAAACATGAAGGAAAGGAATTTTTTAACGAAAAATGAAACATTTTCAAAAGGGTCTCATTTATTGTGTTCCATATATAGAAGAACGATTTAAGAAATCAGAGATCATCGCTATTTGCTTATTTGCTTACGCAAGTGAATCGATGTGGATGAACCGTTCATTATTCTTCAAAAACCATCTAGCATGTTTTCCGAAACGGAACGTAAAATATTTTACATCTCCAGACAAATGCGGAAGTAGATTACAATCGCATTCATGCATCATGCATGCAAAAAGGAAATACTTTTTGTCATGTCTGGAAGGACGAACTGAGAGAAGGCGCACGTCTATAGCTTCCGGGGGCATCTATCACGTGAAAACGGTTAGCACTGTTCAAATGGTGTTTTTATGGAAGTATAAGAAAGATTAAAAGGAAGGAAGGCTGGTTCAGATGAAACATAAAACCTTATTCTTTGAACGCGAACAAATTGAATCTATAAATTGAAAGCAATTGGAGTCATTAATCAGATTTCGTAGGAAACTGGTTTGCAATCGATCAGCAATAAGGAGGGTACAAGTTCTTTGGAATGCAGCCCGGATTCCGCGTGCACATTTTACACTTTCTTTGAGAGATGATGTTTTTTCGGAAGGACAATTAAACTTAACAATGAGGAACTTAATGTACACTGACGCCATTGTTGCATATAATTAATTATATTACTTGTCGTCATAATTAAGACTGCAAATTTGCACACTTGCAACCTGAGGTGGGACACTAGACGGCGAATTAGGAGAGGGGTACAGATTAAGATTTATTGCAATCTGGGGGTGTGCACCCTAAAAGGCCAAACCCCAATTTCATCCAGTGCGCACCTCAAAATTTGTTCCGCCATTACGTGGCTGAAACGTTCTGTACCCCCTGAAATTTTTGCCAAATATACAACCTGATCGGGGGTATTTACCTCCAATACCTCTACTACAGCTTATTCAAACGCAGTCCATATTTACAACAGATTATTTTGATTTTGGCGCGAAATAGTATGCTGTGTGGAGTAGATGCCAGGTAGCAATTCACAAATGGGCCACAAATAGCAATTCACAAAAATTACCTGTTCGGCCGTCGGTAATAAAATGTGGCATAAAACTAAGGAACTAAATTCTAATCTACTTCGAAAATAGCTCACCCCTGGTAGGAGAACAGCTCAGCACAGAAATGAAAAACCTGACCATGTGAAAACAGGCGCACGTGAACAATCACCTATGCGGCAAGCGGCCGAATTTTACGACCGCCTTGACTATCGGTCGCCGGCGAGGAATTCGATTTAAATTTCCCACCTGATCGCTTTTCTCAAATTATGGCGGTGGCCCCCTAGATCAATTGACCAGGATGGTGTCAACAGCAAGACAGCGACAAATTTGCCGAACATATTGACAATGCATGATGACTCATTTCCTGTTTCAGTAAAGGTCAAAAATCGGTCGCGTCAGAGCAATGCGTCAAAAATGTTGAAGAGCGACCAGAAATCTATTAATATTTTGAACATTGCCAGTTCTATAGCTATTCGATTAATTTTAATTTCAATCAATGGAAAGCCCAAATGCCGAAATGCTCCCCAGACCGGTCATGTCGAAATGCAAACCATTCGAAAGCGCCGAATATTTGCAAACTTACATTTCTTTGTAAATTTTAACTGTCCAACGCTCTAAAATTAACAGCTCACTGTATCAGAAGCCTATTAATAAAACCATTCAGAATTAAAATACTCTCAATCGGCTGAATAATTTTAATAAATATCGCCATGATTTTGAATTGATTAAAAAATTACAAATTTTAGCAAGATTTTGTCGTACCTGAAATATATTGACCCCAGCGCCGGCTACGCCGCCGTTATGGTTGAAAACGCGAATTTTGCCAATGCGCACGGTGCATTGCAGCATCCTAACTCGCGGCAGACCGTCGGAAGTCTTCTCCAAGGCCGTGCTGACCATGACATCGATTTCTTCGGCTTCTACCTCAAGCTCGCCCTGCAGGTCGAGCGGCATTATGATGTTCACTGCGCCGGCCACTTTGCCGACTGATCTGCAATTTTAGAGTTTTTCGACTGATAAATTGGCATGGACCGAACTATTATCAATTACTTCTATTTACGATGAATAATTAATATATTAATGTATAACAATTGTTTATTTTCGAATTAATGCATCATGTACTGTGGTAATGACAGCAATCGAACATTGGACTTATTAATGATGAGCATATAAACTTGAATGGAAAGCGCCCGTGTTGATAGCAATCACATTCAGGATGATGTGGTTAGAATGTCAATATAAATGTATATGATTGCATGTCGATGCACAGCAAAATGAATGAAATAGCTTGTTAGCCCCACCCATCAAATCTTGTCATTCAGTGTGAGTTGTTTTCGTATGTTTCACATTTTTTGACTGTCTCGGACTTGTTTGGCTGTTTATGAGTCAAGTTTATGAGATCATATGCTCAATGCAGTTTCCAACAACCCGAAGCTAGACCGTCTTCTGCTTGAAGCACGTGCAAATGCGCATGTCGCATCAGATTCAAATCAAGTGCCAGGATTGACATGGACTGCAGTTGAAACTGGAACAATAAAGCGAACTTTCCCTTTAACCAATCGTCGACGGTAATCTCTCTTTGGACTTTCGCGCTACCGCCCGGTTTTTTCATTCGATAACGATCAGTGCCCAATCGATTCTATTCTTACAACACGCGACCCTCACAGCAAAACCAAGCGAAAAGCGACTATCTCCGACTCCATCAGAGTGCGACGTGCGGTTTTTGTGCTACTAATTCTGGAAATTATTGTCACCGATGCACCCGCAAGTTCTGCGCGCGCAACGACCAGAACAAAAATCCCAACGAACGACCCACCGATTCCAGTCATGTTATCACGTCATCGAAGCGCGTTGTACACCCTTTCTCCGACTCGCAACAGAGAAAACAAGGTTAAAACTAGTTTGCGCAAGTGTGAGAAGACTCTACTACCGACGAAGTTTCACATGACATGCCGCCACCGCGGCTGACGTTTATCATGCCAAATTGGCGATGACAGCATTCCATCGCCTAGAATAGACTTGGTGATGGATAACGTGATGATTGCGCCGATATCACGAGACACACGTCACTGATAGTTGGCAGCCGGATTGGAATGAGGAAATGTCGCCGACTTTGCCCAAACAGAAAACAAGGCTGTGCACGATTTCTGAGCACGCACGAGTGAGACTGGAAACAGAAACAAAAAACTATGAAAATACGGTATCATCTCAACGCAAATTCAGTTCGAATCGTTTTAATGACTGTACTCATTTACTCACTGGCGATGATGTCTGATGTCTACAGTACGGGCCGAAATCATTGACTAATTTGCGCGCCAAGATCATTTATTAGGCGTGACTCAGGCTAGGCTTGCAGGGTGATGCCTAGTTACCTAAACGTCAATCATACCACGCCCATGAATCACGGTCATCACCAATCACGTGACCATTGGCGCAGTCGTAAGACCTGTACTCTATTCAGTTAACAGTAACAACATCATGCACAATCCATTGACTTTAATTAGCACAATTACTGAATAAGTTACCATAATTTACTTTTTTTAAAGGAAAAGCAACAATTTGCTATGACTTACGTGACGGCCATTTTGATCAGCGAGAGCCTGATTTGATTGGGCGGCGCGGCGGACATTTGGTATCTCTTGGGCGGCTGGAACTTGGTGATGTGGACGTCGGTCAGACTGATGGTGCCGCCATTGTTGGGCAGCGACTGGTCGATATCTGGCACGGTGAACAGGGGTACTTGCTCCGCAAATAAATTACCAATAATCCGGCCCATGTAATTGAACCCCTTTTTAGTGAGACGCGCTTTTACGCCCGGCGTGCCTTTGACGCCGTTTTTCAACTTCGCATTGAAAGTTGTTTGGCTGTCAGTCGTTGCGATCAGCAGCAATAATGTTAAAAGTGTCTGAAATAGGGTCAAATAGTCAAACTTTCTTTGCAATCACTGTTATTGATATCGTTGAAAGACAACATCCAAAGCCTCCACTCTTACTCGAAGACGGTCATTTCAAAGAAGGCACCGAAATGTCTGATTTGCTGTATAAAATATCGGCAGGTTGACTTGTTGATGAGCAAAAAACATGCATTGCTATGCATATGAGATTTCAAAAGTAAAACGAAATCTGAGAGACAGACTGTTATTATATTCCGCGATTAATATGTACAATTGAAGTTTACAGATATTTATTGAACAAAGCAATTAGCGTTAATAGTTAAAGGTTTGCTTCTGTTTCCTGCACACCGTCCCCGTGGACTTTGAAACTTGTAGTCTTTCCTGCGCTATTGAAGGGCGTAGGCTTGCCCCACCACTTCAAAAAATATTCTGAATTCGTCCTCAATAAAACCAGCTCCCACACTTGAAAATCGAATTATCGAGGAAGTTATTTCACCACGTGCGCTGATCTCTTTTTTGCTGTTGAGGTAAAATGACACGTAAAGATGAGATTTTAAACCCAAAGCAGCTATAAAGCATTAATGCTGTGCAGCCAACTTTAAAATAATAGATATGGGTACTCGAGCATGAAACGATGAAACTCTCAGAGGTAGACCTTCCACCTTCCATCTTCAGTGATCGGCGATAACAAAACTACTCATCTAATCCGATAAGGAACGAACATCGGCTACGGCCTGGTCGTTTGACACAAAGGCAGCGATGAGTGACAAACCCCCGCGAGCAGTGGAGACAAAAGAGCGTAGGTAGCGTCAGAGTTTTAGCGCAACACTCAAAACAATGTGTTGATAAAAACACTGAAGCATCAAAGCCCGTAGCAAATATATTGCAATGGTTAATCGCTGTATTCAACTCCCTGTATTATTGCATACCGACGTCTATCTTGACTATTGAGGAGACGGAAGCAATTATTTACAACGGAACTTGGCAGATTTCTATCGCGACGTGTCAATTTTCATCGAGCAAAGAGCAACCGACAACAACCCATCCGCCTACACTCAAGTTTGGCTTGAGTGATTGTATCCGGAATGGGCTACGATGAGACGGAACAACGGAAAACGAAGATGATATGAACATTTTGCCGGTTTATCGCTTATAATTACTAGCTGTAAGAATCATAATTGTCTACGGTAATAAGATATACGACGGCATTTGTGCTACTCTATCGGTAGGTAGCATATCGCACAATGAGAATAAATGAAAACCCGCTGGATTTTTTCATTTTATCCGAATTTTCATTTACCTCGCAAGAAACTTAAAGCTAAAACGATACGAGCTCACAAATGGCACAATGTATTACAACAGAACTCATGTTATTACAGGCGCACTATTAATTTAGACAATCAATTTAATTTGTAATGAATGTGAACGTACCGTGAGAATAATAGATCGCATGGTGGCGATTGACGTCATTCGAGTGATCGGAACAAGACGAGCGGGCGACGGAAATCGACGAATCGGAGCCGGCCTTGCCGCGCATCAAAACTTTACCGAAATGCCGAGCGAAGCTGGTCGTCCGAGGGTTGTCCCGCCGCGTCGTTCGCCGCGATTTCCGCAGACGAAACGAGTTTCCCCGTTCTTCCTTGCATGTTCGTTCTGTCGCGCGGGCGGCGCATCATTTCCAAAGCCTAGTCACCCGCGACAGGTTCGCCCCTTCGCGCTCTCACTCTTTAGTCTCTTCTCTGTTCGGCATGTGACCAGATCAAGTTCCTTCCACTAGACCCCCTTCAGGCGGTGCTGAATGGCGCAATCCGTTCTCAATCGGGCCTGATCGAAAGCGCCACCGAAAGCGAGTTTGTTCGCTGCTTTTTCATACTTTCTCGTGCTCATTCTCACCAGTTCGCTGATTCTATTTCGCCGATACTACCAATAACATCATCAGTCAGTCGTGGGCAATTGGAGGCACCGGGCGGGGTGGGGAAGCAAGATCAGTCAAAGTAATTCACATTCTATTGATGAAATCGGCCACAGGAGATAGAGACCGCATTTCTTTAGTGTGGAGGCTCTTTAAGAGGATCAAGACTCGTGCAACGCCTTACTGTATTTTTACGCCGGATACCTAATTATTTTCAGCAATATTCGATTTGGCGCAATATGCAACGCAACAAAACTGATTTATAGAGTTGCTTTTTTTTCATGCTGGCATTTTGCCGTGAGTCGCTACTGGCACTGTTCCAACCTTTCAGAGTGCTTTGTGCTCCTTTTCCAATCCGCTGCTTCGGTCTGCAATCCATGCATCAACTCATCAAACCACTCTTTGCCGGTTTATTAATAATTCTACGACGCTTCCTGGTTCTGGTTCTGAGAGGGCGCAACCCCGATCGTTTTCACTAGATGATGGTCCGATGATTGGAGCAGTTTGAGAGGCTGCAGGAGCAAAAAATGTGAACGTAGTACGCTCTCTTTTTGCAAACTGCTCCGCTCTGATCTTATCTATGGAACGAGTACACTAAAGAAGGCACTTCTTACAGAAGTCACTAAAACTCACGTCAGCGAGCAGATACATCAACATCAATTTCTGCAAGACCATTTAGGATTGACAGTACAATTAAAAAGTATAAGTGATCCTGCCTAATACTCTTTTGACTGTCATTTCCATTTTCTCGTGTCATTGTTGCACGGCAGCAAACTTTCCTCCGCCCAAAAGTTTACAGATAAATGTGAATGATACTTTCCATTGATGAGTATAGCAGATGCACAAATGCAGCAATATTTAGACCTCAATCCAAAAACCAAGAACACTGCCGAATGATCAATGACATTTATTAGTTGCTCAAATAGGACTTTCAAAAGGCCCGTACCTCTCCTCTTTTTACTGCAAAATTTTATTGCACGCACTAAACATAGTAATCGAAACTTATGTTTTGCGCATGCAGTAAAACTTTGCAGTAAAAACAGGAGAGGTATGGCACGGGCCTAAACGCCAGGTAATAAACTATGAATTTTATTCAGAGCAATAAATGGGCCTCATTACCATCACAGCGTCTGATTACTGATCCGATAATCGTAAAAAATGCTTTAGGTAATTGAATTGCCCTTGAATTATTGCAGTACTTAGCCTGTTTAACATTCGAAAATCATTTATCTCTACGTACCAAATGAACTGGAACTCAGATTCTAGAAGTGACCCCGCATTAAATTGCTCGAAAAGAAAACGTGTTGTTATCACACACTCGATTGCCTCACGGATTTCGATTTCCAAAAATTTCTGTATTGGCGTGTGCAAATAGTGGGAATACGGAACATACCTGGGCACGATGCACCCTTATGCAGGCAACTGGGCAAGGTACTGTAACCTTACCGTAACCCAAAATTGCTAGGGCTACAGTAAATAATGAGTCCTTAAAATGTAGAACTACGCTGAAGAATGCGCATAGCTGAACCGAAGCGTTATTTAGAAGAGAGTTGATGTCGATAAAGCTGCTGGTTTATAGATATAATTAAAGCAATAAGACAATTAAAGTAAACAGAAAAGTTGCAGGTTTGCTAATGTTCATATCATAGTAGGACTCATTCGAGGAACAGCGATGTGAATGACAGCAGCATGAAGAAAATTTGCGGGAAGGCGAGAGCTCTGGTTGTCCTCTGTGCAGATCATGCACAAGCACGGGCGCTGTCAGGATCTGGGGTATTTACTAAAACTGTTGCAAACGCAACTACCGTAATTGCAATGCCCTTACTTTTGCAATTGTTCCAATTACAGTGTAATTTCATTTATTATAGGTCAGTTTCCCTGCGTACAGTACATCATAACTGATCATTCACTGCACGTATCACAAATGCAACTGCAATAGTTGATTGCATTTGAAATAGTTTTATGAATACAGTTCCTCCATTTTGGCGTGCGGCGTGTTGTTGAGAAACCTTCTGGCGGATGCGTCACTTGCTCAGAATTAGTTGTCAGTCCGCTACAGATTGGTGATTCAGTCATAAAATTAGTAAAACTGCTTCAGGCGCCCCTTTCTGCTAAATAATTCTTGTTTTTGGCCGCGTGTAACCGCCGTCATCGTTATCAGATAAGAAAGAAACCGGAACGTCGACATGCCGCATTTTATATTGTCAGAGATGAAATCGCACAACCGCTTCGTCATCAATTCCGATGAACGGCATAACTGTTGATAGAGGTCAAATTACTTCGCTTCTTTACGCGTACCTCCGTGACTTGTCAGTTGGTTAAAGCAGAGGCTGACGCAGCCTATCGCACGACCTAGAGGTTATCAATTAAAACGTGTTTTGCTGTCTGTGGCACCTTTCGTTGATATTCATCAATGTATTAAGATAGGCGAATGTATCATCATTCTCAGAAGTCGATATGGACGAAGTCTCATACTACTATGGCATGTTCAGGGACATTGCTCTGCATTTCATTGGCGTAAATAAACTGTAATGAATGTGTCATCATTCCAAGAAGGCCGCCCCATCTTTCCTTATAAATTGATTCGTACATGACTGAATCTTATTCGTTGGTGCCGCATTTTGCATCGCGCACATTCTCACTACTGCGCAGGAACAATCCACAATGGTACTTTCGTACCAGCAGGCCGCCGAATCGGACAATAATTTGCTCCTGCTGGAATCGAATGAAAAGAACGGAAGTAATCTGACGATAGAAGAGTGCCAAAGCCGAAAAAACGAGCACTCTGATGTCGAGCAACCGCTAATTCTCCATTCTGGTAGTCCTACGAATGAAATGAAACGCGCTGAAAGGCAAGGCTTTTTGGGTCTTTGTAAAACAATTCGGACAGGTTACGGTATTATTTGTCTATTTGATTAAATTACCTCCGAAGAGGCTGGAGTATTACCCTTAGTAAATTACCCTTATCGAGAATGAAAAATTTCCTACTTCATTTCAGGTTTCCGAATTTCAATGTTCAACAAACAACAATTCAACAATTAAATCATAAAAGACAACGAGGGCTACACATAATCATTGCCGTTCTAAGCGTCATTCTTGTGATCTCACTAATTTCAATGCTAATGCTGCTAATCGAAAGAAACGGCATACGCAAAAATACTTCACTGACCAAGGATATAACTAATTGTAAAGGAGCTGACGATTCCGCGGCGTGTAATGTGCCAATTTCCTCCAGTAAAAGCCGACTACTCAAGCCGTCACCACAAGATTTGGTTAATTTCATCCGTAACGGTTTGAACACAAGCATTTCGCCCTGTCACGATTTCTACGGCCACGTGTGCGGCAGTCACAACAGTTCAAGTCACGACCTTCTGCAAAATCAATTTTATCATTTAATAATGGCTGCGATTAACAACGATACGAGGCATCCGGAGGTGTCTACGCTGCTGTTGAACTACGTTGAAGGATGCGCCAAGCAGAACGGAAGTGCTGTTTTGAAGCAGACGGCAAAGCAGCAGAACCTAAATGGCTTCGGCCTGATTCCATTCAAAAACGAAGCGGAAGGCAAGAATTTTAACTTCATGTTACCACTATTACGAATTCTCTTTCATTCACCGGTTGTTTTGAACGTAAAATTACTTCACAGTATATCTTATGACGACAACACCGTGGCCTTGTTTGCTGACCCTTCGCTTCTGCAGATTTCGATCGAAGACGAGCACGATTTAATTGAACTTGCCTATGATAATTATCTGAGCGTAGTCAATTTTAAGAAGAGTGAACTGGAGTTGATAACCCTGAAAACCTTTGTGATGGAATTTAACCTGATTTGCGTCCAGTCAATCAGCAACGGAACAGTGTCAAATATCGAAATCAAAAGCGTGCAAAATGCTCACTTCAAAGAAGCTCTTGAGAAGTTGCTGCCATTCTTATTTCGACTCGATCTCAATATTAGTGCCCTTTATGGAAACTTCCGCGTCAGAGTTGATCTAGAAATGATCGATAAATTGCAGCAACTGTTCGCGAGTCACCCTAGCGAGGGTCAGCTATTCTTGAAAGTTGTAGCTCTGTATGCTTCCAACTTTGCGAGTCCTGTTAGACCAATGGACAGTTGGGAATCTATGAAGCAAATATGCTTCTTTGGAGTTCTTTCTTTAAGGCGTTATGCCATTTTCAATTTGTACGCAGCAAATTTAGTTTTGCGCGCTCATTTCCCGATGACTCAAGTCAGCGACCAGCTATTGGTGAGAAATCTGATTGAAAAGATTCGCCAGACAATGAAGAAAAAACTATTGGCAACCGCGTGGCTGAAGACCAACCGAGAACTGGTAAAAAGTCTAAATCAATTGATGGAGACCAAGAAGGTCGTCGGCCTTCCGGAAACTGTCTATGAGATGGCTAAAGGGAACGATGAGGATGCTTATGAAATCGATCGCTTCGAAGTATTTCTTTCGTTGCACAAACAAAGAGAAGATAAGGAAATGCTCGTTCATTTGGCTAACTCGAGGCTGGAATCGGATTTTCAACCGCATTTCGAAAGTAGCGCGACTTACGACGGCGAAACCGTAGAATTTTCGCACATGTACTTGCAACGGCCATACTATGCGGCTCAGTTTCCCGAAAGTTACAATTACGGCTTTATGGGCAGCACTATTGGTCACGAATTATTCCATCAATTCACACCGAAGAGAGTGACCGAATTTTGGCTGCATAATCAAAGGTATGACATTTAGGGCGGGTGGAAAGGATCGAGACGATTTTGTTTTTGAATAATTCTACAGTAAAGCAAGGTATAAAGCTAAATTTTTTGAAATTGCCCATCTATTATTTTACTACAAATCTTCCAATGTTCAAGAACAACACGAAGTGAGGCCGAAAGGCAACCATATTTCTTTTCATTTTTTCAGGTACAATGAGAGTGTGAATTGCTACTCTGCATTTTACGACGGTATCTGCTTCAACCTTACTCTATCCGATAAAGAAACAAACGCCACAAAGATGCAGGAGGAATGCGCCGAGGGGTTGGACGATCGCAACGAAAACATCCCAGACGTGGAGGGAGCGCGCGCTGCGTTCGCTACCATGCGAATGGAGCTGGGCGAAGC